>CAJUYH010003437.1:0-19835 GCA_910591685.1 Galerucella tenella | reverse complement strand
ACTATACTGTTTCTATGACAACATAATATCTACATGCATACATTGCAAAAACTTTGAAAGAAATGAACTGATAATATTTTATTACTCCGAATTGGCCGCTAATGGGCTTTCTATCAGAATTGAAATATGATTTGAAGAAATATGTGAATATTTTCTTTATTGCTATTTCTAATAGGTACCTACACAGAAATAGAAGCCTATAAAATAGCCTATAAAAATGTATTTATAGAAAACAACTATGAAATTACTCGTTACCTACTAAAACTTTGACAGAAACGATCTGCTGACATTTCATCAATTTGTCGCTGGATGTCATAATTTGACCTAGCACGAAATATTCCATTTCGCATTTGTTGCTTAGCAGCTTGCCTAGCAGCCGATGCAAAAATGAAATTCTGTACAAAATGTGCTTGTTTATGATTTATCGAGGTTGTCGTAGAAAAAAATATTTTCAAAACAACACTAATTTTTATTATTTCTTGTTTCAGGTGAAAATAACGGTATTGGACAAAAACGATAGCCCACCGTCCTTCAAAAACGTTCCGTTACACTTCTTGGTGTCGGAGGATCTTAGTTCTGGACAACCGATAGCAACAATCAAAGCCGAAGATCCAGATACCATAGGAATTTTGGATTATACTCTACTAACAGGCGATGATGGTAAATTTTCCTTGAATAAATCTAGTGGAGTTTTACGATTGATGGATTCCCTCGACAGAGAAACTAAACAAATGTATAAACTGTCGGTCAGATGTAGCGATGGTAACCAGTTTACAGACACTATTGTGAACGTCGAGGTAAGTTTCCTTTTTTTTTTTCTTTTTTTTAATCACGTAATATGTTAAAATAGTGATTCAATAAAAAAAAGCACACTTTCATTAGCACTCCTTGTATGTGATTATGTAGGTATGTGATGACATCTTCAAACGTAATTCTTATAGTGATTAAAACTGTACGATTCAAAAAGGATTCAATTAAATAAAATACCCTCTGGTGCATATGACAGATAAATCAACATCCCTAGCATCATATACAACAGTAATTCAGTCGTAGTGTGGAGAGATTGGAAGAAACGAAACTCATACATAGAGCCAATAAGAATCTGTCGTAGTGCCAAGCGGTTTGAAAAATACTTCCTCGATAAGGAAGTGTCTCTGGTCTGGATCTCTGGTCATTTTGGTATGGATGGCAATGAAAAGGCTCACTCATCTCATTAGCTTTTGCCAAACAAACACTACATAAGAAGAAGAAAGAACGGTCTTAGACTTATTCATATCTGAAGAATGTCTAAAAATATACTGCAGTGGTATAGATGTCTCCTAGTGACAACTCCTCGGGAGGATGTACATTGGGTCACATGTGGCCTTAGTGCTGTGAGCCTACACTCACCCTCCCTACTTCACAGATACAGCTAAAGCAGTCATAACCTACGTGGTTTAGATAGTAGATTAAAGATATCAAGGCGGTCGAATAAACCTGTTGGCTCTAGGTAGACATATTCCAGATATTTGAGGTGTTAGTGGTTACTCTGCTATTGTAGATAGTGAATTTCGCCGTCCCATTTCTCTCGGCTCAGAATCTGTTGTTTACTCAGCACATCTTACAGATACCGTATCAGAATGAGCAATATTCAGTGCTAATTATCATATGATTACTTTGCTCTGAAGCTCCAACAGCAATTAAGCGCAACGAAGAGAAGGCCGTAATAACGTTTTCGCCTGTCTTTGGCCTGAATTATGCTCCAAGATCGTTTTCCATTTTGAAATTATTTCACTATCGGACGTTTTGGACAACAAACCAAAATTCGGCACCCAATAATTGAACCTCCCTACCAATCTATGAAAAAAGCCTTTTTGATTGTTTTCATCAATACTGTGCCATCAATCGTTTTCAATAGATGTAAAAGGTAATAGTTCAATACTACTTTATAAATCAAAGAACCAAGACCGTTCACTAAGAAGCAACGACTACTTCCCTGGCTATATGCCACGAAAGACATTGAATTACACTTCAAAGTCAAACGGGGTTGGTATATCTGCAAGATAGAATCAACCTTTTTAGTTTGTCAAATAGTATTCTAGTTTCTTGTTAAATGTGGGGATGTTACTATTATCTTTTATTTAACGTTTCCTTTACTGAGATTGATGTATTGAGTTCCTAAATTTCTGAAAATTATAAAATTAACTCCGTACGCTACTGCCTATTTCCAACAGCAATTATTATCACACATTATAATATTTTATAATGTTATTAGTAACAACCTGTCCTACGAATAATTAAATGTAGTCCAATTATTCGATATTCTATTAAACTTCATTAAAAAATGTTAATTTTTAACGAAAAGACAATAATAATAATCTTGGTAAGGAGTATAATCGAATAATACCATCAACAATTACAGTTCAATGCTCTTATGGCTGTTAGTCTGAAATCTGCTAGATCTGCATCTCTTGTGGAAACTATGATAAAGTGCTAGCCAAGGCTGGTTTCCTTGTGCAGAGATAACTACGTAGCGTCTTTAGTGCAGGTGGATATACAACATTTTCCGAACCGAAATTTAGTCAATTTATTTTCAAATATTTTTCTTCATCCACTTCGAAAAAATCCTTGTTATTTGCGTGTGGAAAATGTAGCACGCATTCAAGTCTTTTTTAAGAAACTTTATTAGTTTTTAAAGTATTTTTTTATACGATGTGTTTTGAGAGTATGCATATGAATTAAGTAGGTCTATTGTGCCCCATTCTTGACTCGTATAAGAAGTTTGAAAGGCTTCCAATTTTTTCTAAATGAAGCTGTAGTCTGATTAAATTCTTATCAGTGATTTGTATAGGTTTAACAGGCTGACTGTACCACGATACACTTACTCACGGTATGTTCTTGCGCATGTAGCCGACAGCGTGTGACGCTATGTGGGAATCTCAATCGGTGATGTACAGCCGGCGTCATATAAAACTGGTACAACTATTATAATCCAAAATAGTGTTTTTGTAGCTGTGTAAATTGATCTTTTAAAAATTGTCAATGCTAAACCAGCTGTTATGGTATAATTTCTAGGGCAGTGATGCCAGCTCAACAAAAATGTTAGTACATGTAATGATGAAATTAAATTTTGTGAAGCAATAAAACAAATTGGAAAAAAGAAAAATCTATTATATCATTTATACACAAACAGTAACTAGCTTAAATTTAGAAATAGTGTGATATTGTAATAAATACAAAAGTATTACATTTTCACAGGTTCGAATATTTTTTTAAATAAAATTTGGTTGGTTAATTAGATGACTGATTTAAAAAAAGGTGAGACAAGGATCAAACATACCCCCATTATTATTGATAAGTTCTTGTAATCTTGTAGGCATTGAGTCAGTTAAATTTAATGTTAAATGTTCATCTTTTCTCAAGCTTTCCCAGGTTTCTTCTATTAGTGTCCATAAGTGCTCTTTGTTTCGTGGAATTGTATTTAAATTTTTTAATTTTTTCACCATAAGCCCCCAAACATTTTCTATTGGATTAAGGTCTGGACTTTTAGCGACCCATGGTAGCGTTTCAATGTTATTTTCAGCAATATAATTGCGTACGCTGCGAGCAGTGTGCACTGAGCAATTATCATGCTGAAAAATAAAATTATCATTGGGGAAGATTTCCCTAACCGATGGTAACATCACTCCATCTAAAATATCCAAATAATTCCTCGCATTTAATCTTCCTTCGATTCTCCAGCACATTCCTAAACGTCCTCTATACATCCAAGCCCAAACATTTACAGAAAATCGTCCAGACTTATCATTAGAAGAAATATAATTTCCATTAAACCTACTTCGAGGAGGTCTATAAACTCTAATATGGCCGTCATTATGTGATTGGAATACTTTTTCATCGGAAAAAATTACCCTGACCCAAAAATTTAATGTATCGTTTAAAACATAATTTAAGGCAAATATTATTCTACCTTGCTTATGTTCTTCATTTAGTTTGTATTTCCGGGCGGCTGCACAATTCTTTAAATTAGTTTAAATCATTTATTGAAATTTGTTAATTTTGACATATTCTTGTCCATTTTTTTCAGGCAGTTTTGAAAACTGATTTTCCTATTAATTTCCCTTAATCGTTACGAAACAAAAATAGCCTTATATTATGAAACCGTATTAAAAAACACCAATAACAGTAAATTAGTGGGTAATAAAATCCCAAATAAACGAATCAACTCAAGTAAAATTGAAATTAAAGCTAACAACACCTTGTTTTGCATGAATACACAATGAATCGAAAGACTGGTGAGAGGTGGGTGTAAATTTCTGGTTCCCGCGTGACGTAACTGCGCGGCTCGGACGCAATTTGGAATAGAAATCAGCATACCGTGAGTAAGTGTATCATGGACTGTACTAGCTTTGGTTTGATGAAATTTTCAACATACTTATTCTGGATTGGCAGAAAGTTGTTCGAAAAAAATGTATATTCCCTACAACAGTGTAAAAATGGAAGAGTGGGGTTATCGACGTAACAAAGCTGTACATGAAATTCTTAATTTCATATAAAAGTGTTGTTTGCAACGAGTGTAAAATGATGGCTATTGTTCACGTGGATGAAGTTTCCAAAACGATCGTGAGCAGCGAGTGAGTTAGAGAATCATCCAAGAGAATAATAGCCATTCCACACAAGTGAAAACTATACTTTTCCCACGACTATGCATGAAAAAAATCCTTCCCTTGGGCATCAAACCTCTGTACAGAGCATTTACACCGTACACTAACTACCGACAAGTAAATTCACTTGAGTCGGAACGTTTGAAAATTTTGGTACATCTTTTCTCTGGCGCCTTACACGTCTGTTATCATAATACTCAACACTTTCTGGATTCAAACTAGCCAGTACTCGTCAGACGATAGGAGGGGTAAAGAAATTTTCGGTAACCCATAAATCGAATTGAATTTACTTGTCGGTAGTTAGTGTACGGTGGCATTTATATGTCTTACAAGAGCTGTAGTGGGAGGTGACATTGAAAATTAGTTTGTTCTTGTGCGCATGGGGGCGGGCTCGCCAACAAATTTGGGTCTTACAGTATTTGACGATTCGATTTATTTATTTTAGCGTGATTTCTGATAATCGTAGAATGTGATTGGCTAATTAAGCTAAATATTTAAAAATAAGTTGTGCATTATCGGGGAGAGGTCTGTAAAAAATGGAAAATCTAATCTAATCAATGGAACTTTTCCGGAAATTCAGCTTTGTTTTATAAAAAGGGCATTTTTAAACCTCATATGAGACATTTGATTGTTTTGTTCATTATATCCAGTCAAGGTTTCAAGTCTAGTGCACCTCAGTCTTATGACTTTTGGTGATCTTGGTTGCACTGTTTAGTTGATAAGAGCTATTCTCCTTTGAACATGCTGGTCCCAGAACTTTATATCTTCAGTCAGACAATGTGTGACGTTGTTGACTCCCCTTCCATGCCCAACTGACCAATAGGTTCAGCCGATGAGTAATTCTGTCTCTTTCCTTATTTGACCCCTACTTAGTTTGCAAATTTCGGGTTTTCTAGCCAGGAATTGTTGTTTTCCAGTTTAGACAAGTAGCTATGATCTGTTTCGGAAAACTGTTTTTGGTATGTTGACAGGTGAACTCCGTTTCATATCTTTTCTTTGATTATAAAGCCGCGCTCAGACGACTCGTGTAGTTGGCGAATAATCGTTATTTGGGTACCTATACTTGGCATGTCGTGTGAGTGGGTTACTTGTACCTGCTTGAACAATTAATTGTCACTCGTTGGTTTTCCATTTCGGGTCGGTAAAAATGGTCCGAGTCAAAGAGGGTTCACGATTATTCGTACACTTACCAAGTACATACTTGTCTATACTTGTAGAGGCGCTCGAACGAAATGCACAAATAATTTGATTTTACTAGTGAGACTATTCACTTAATTTTCAAAGACTACCAGATTTTTTTTTATTGACGTGGACAAATAAGTTTGTGTTGGAATGTCTTATTTTTTATGAAAATTGGATGGCTAAACATAAGGATCATAAAAATCGTATTTTTTTTTCATTCAGCCAAATGTTCGCGCTCGCGTACTTTTATACTGTTGTACACGTCGTGTGAGCGCAATCGCAATTCGCAAAGCTCGTATACTTGCCAAGTAGGCAAATAATTGTGTATTCGCCAACTACACGAGTCGTCTGAGCCCGGCTTTAGACATTACTAAATGAACTTCCATTTTAAGAAAAATTCACGTCAAAAAATTGCCTCTCCCTGTATCTTTCAAAATCAAAACTATTTTTAGTTAAAAGGAATTGATTGGCATATAATCTTCCTATAAAGATTAAGAAAACTTAATTCCCACTTGGAAACAAGGCAAATATCCGAAGTCCAGTTAAACTAACCTAGAAATACCAACGAAGCACTTATTATTCGACCTAACAACCGTACTATATGCAAGCATTTCTCTGTTATAATAGTCGGTCTACGCCTCCTTCTTCTTCGCGAGTTGAGTGGTGTCCAAAACAAGTTCCGCATTTCTTCAAAATATCTTATCAATCTCTCTTTGTTCTTCTTGCGCTTCTAATTAACGATCTATTGACTTTGGATGTCGTCGCGATTAGATTTTCGATTAAGAAAATCTTGAAAATAATTATAATTATTTTTTATTAGTATCTATATCAACGTCGAAAGTTTCTAAGTACGTTCTTTCAAAGATTAAATTATTCAAATCATAAATATCTGGCTGTGCTATATACATATGAAAAGGCTCAGCAATAGAACATGCAAGTGTAGTAATTTTTGACCAAAATCATATTAGAAAACGGATGGTGCCATCATATGAAAGACATCAAATTTTGATATGTTTTGGACACGCCAATGTTTTTCAGTAATTTCTTATAAACATTCAAAACGAAAAAATAAACTTTTTTTTAGTTTTTTTCATATAACGTAAAAAGTATGATTTTCGGGGCATCTTAGGTACAATTTTTGGAAGGATTTTTTAAACTGCATAATAATTTACATCAAAATAATAAAACATTCAATTCTTTTTTGTACTAAGTAATACATATGACATATGAAGCTGTATTCAAAACTGAAAAGATTTTGTGAACAAATATGATATTTTTTAAACCTCTACGAGGGATAGTTTCTTGTACTTATTCTAGCAACACTGCACGAAGAAATCGTATTCGGAGTATATTTCGTATTATTTTTGCTATTTAAATTTCTGTTCTTTTGTGGTTTTGTTTTTGTGCTGCCAGGTCTTTGAGATATTTAGAAATAATAATAATTTGATAATTGACTAAACCTGAGAAAGGTTTTCAGTTTTCTCATAATTTTAGATTAAATATAACAACATTAGAAATAGCAACACAATTTTAATGTTTATTATAAGAACATTTAAATTAAAATATATTTTTGAAAAACCAAAGTACATAACATCTTCTGCATTTATCTATTTGCTGTAACACCACAGACTTCTCTAAGAGACTACCATGATTATATCAACACAAGACAAATTTGTCCCTGTAATAACAATCTTCTGTCATGTTGAAAATATTATGGACACAACAAAATTTCACAAAGTTTAATAAATCAGATTCAACCAAAAATACAAAAAAAAAACACTCGAGTAAACAACACATTTAACGCTCGCTGCTCACTACTGAATTTCACTGTCCTACTTCACAACCAATAGAAATGCGCTTAGAAATCCTTCAAATAATTTTAATTCTTCGGCATTTTAAATACGTTATAGTGGTTGTTTGTGACAAAAAAAGTGTTTTTTTTGTTGAAATTCACTCTTACGATTTATAGTACATTGTTGCTAATTAAAATTTTAGTCAAGTTTCCTATTCCAACACCTATTTAATCTCTTCATTTAATTACAGGTCACAGATACAAATGACAATCCACCGGTTTTCCTGGAAAGTGCATATTCATTTGACATTCCGGAAAATGCACCCAGAGGTTCCAGAGTCGGTCAAATCAAAGCTACAGATCCGGATTTAGGAATAAACGCACAGTTGACGTATTCAGTTATCAGCGATTGGGCCAACGACGTTTTTTCTCTCAATCCCCAAACTGGAGTTTTCACATTAACATCAAAGTTAGATTATGAAGAGGTGAGACATTATTTTCTTTTTAGTTTTAGTGTCAAATATTTATTCATTCATTTTACGGGCTAGCCCATTTCCATATAAAAAGAAAGTGAACATAAAATTTTTTTTTCATAGTAGATCAAACCGCAAATACAATATACAATTACATTATAAAATGCAGTAATGGAAATACAATATAATGATAAAAATGAATGGATATATTAAAAAACCAATTTAATAAAAATGGTAATACAAAAAAAATTTGAAAATTTTGCGTGTGCAGCATAAACACTCCTAATATATTGTACAAAATAAAAATAAAAATTTAGTTCTGAGTTTAATGTTAGGCTATTCCTGAAAAGCAATTGAAAAATAGGGTCACGAAAAGCTGTTTTGTTGTTTTCGTGCTAATCTAATTAGAGTTCTCAGGGTGCTCAAGAATTTTTTTTATTAAACGACTGTATATTTAGCCTGCCTTGTTTGTGTTTTATATGGATCAAATCTTGTACTTAATTGAAATTTTATCTCATGGATCGATTGATTTGAAATTTGGTCTGATGGTGTGTTATTCAGTATTATTATAAATCCAAGATGAAATTTTTACAATAATACAAAATACAAGTTGAAACAATACATTTATTGCCTCTTGTTGAGGACAACGCAGAAAATAGAGATCTGCATTTACCCAATCAAAGTAAAAGGTCGACAAGGTAGACGAGCACTCGCTCTAACTTATGCAATTGATGTTTGACTTACTTACCCATCTAATTATTTTTTAGCTTTCAATGCATCATCTGTATTATTATGAGGGTTGTCTTTTATGTTCTAAATATAGACGTAGAGACAAAACACGGTAGATAACTTTAAACCTATTTTTTTTCAAAATATTCTCCACAAAGAGCAATGCATTTTGCGTCCTTTGGAACCAATTCTAGAAGCAGTTATTCCACTCGGTTCTTATTACATTCATAATACAGTTTGTTTTTGAATGCGTTGACTGCATCTTCTAAGGACTGGTAGCTTTGACCACGCAGTACATTATTAATTATTGGAAAAGAAACAAAACCATGCATTCATTCGTTTGGGTTGTTCTCAACAGCACAGGCATTTGAACTGAATCTTGGTACCATTCCAGAAGCTTCGTGTCTTCCATGTAGGCCACTAGTTTGGCTGGAGAGATTTTTAGAAGTTGTGATGGCTGCATAATTTCCCCCCCAAAATGCTTCCGTCTGAGCTCTTGTAAGTTTTCGCAGAAGCAGAGTGAATGTTTCATCATGGGGTTCAGATTGTTCACCAGCTTTGTCCATTGTCCATTTTGTGCAGTCTAGTCTAGTCTAGTCTAGTTTGTCTAGTCTATATATTGCAGACATGCCCAAAACAAGATCAACAAAGTTTGGCTACGCCGACGACTGGGCTCTAGCGACTCAAACTAAATCAATAGAAGAAGCCGAAGTACATCTATCCAATGACCTAAAAGCAATGGGAAATGTCTTTAGAAAATGGAGACTCCAATCTAATCCTTCAAAAACAGAAGTAACGTGCTTCCATTTAAACAACAAAATGGCCAAGAGTAAACTTCAAGTCTACTTTGATAACACCCTACTCAATCACAATGAAAACCCAAAATACTTAGGCGTGCCCTGTATAACACAAAGACCCCCTGGATTCAATCTACCACGCAAAACCTGGTGTACATTAAATCGCATAAGAACCCAACAAGGCAGATGCGCATACTTTCTAAACAAATGGGGAAAACTTCCATCCCCTTCATGCGATTGCGGAGAAGTTCAGACGATAAAACATATAATAGAGAAATGTCCCCAACGGTCATACAATGGCAACCCCGAGGATTTCCTGTTTGCAACGCCAGAAGCGATAGACTATATAAATAACCTTAATGTTTGTTTGTAAACTAGCTACGTTTGTTTTATTATTTCTTTTTTTATGTCTTACCCAGTTTCAATAGCCTGGTTGAGAGTTTTTTGTCTACCTTGTTTAGTAAACTTTTCGTCAGGAGGTGCCCTTGTGTCAACCTCCAATTGAGTTGGTGTTTCCTATCTACTCAGCTCCGATACCAGCACCACCGCCATGGTTTGTTTTGGAACCATCGTTGAACCAGATGATTTCTCCAGTATTACCTGGGTGCATCAACTGTTCCCTAGATTTAAGACTTAGGTAGGAACTGCATGGAGGATGGTCAAACAATTCGAACTTTCCATGCTTTAAAAACTTAATTATTTTTCGAGCTGTATGGAAACTTGTATTGTCTGGATGGAGGATCATTTCATTGCTTAATCCTGGAGCACCCAACCAGACAACTGAGGCTTATATTTTCGGGTTCATAAGGGTAAATCCAAGAAGCATCACCACTAACAATACTGTATATATTTTTTGAGCTTCCTGCGTAAAACAGGCTTAGATTTTTTTGACACCAATTGACTCTAATTGCTTTGTGTTCTTCCGTTAACAATTTGTGATCTCAGCATCGACGTTTTGTTGGTGGCCTTTGGCGTTAAGTTAATTTTGACATTTGTTAGCAGGCTCGAACTATGTTGTTATATGCAACACCTAAGACAACCATCTCGTCTTATGTTTCCTTAAAATAAAACTTCTCACTCATTTTATTTCTATTTTTTTTTTGGACGTTATTCGTGATCCTAAAGAAATGGACGACGCTGGTTATATACCACGCGGTACGAATATTTTATTAAAGATTATAAATTATATTTCTTCGAACTTACACCTTTATTTTACCAAACAGATCATTAATAGCTCGTAATATGTAAGTTTATTCCTATCATTAGACGTTTCATTGGTGTTTGTAGTCGGCACATTCTTTACTTCTTTAGAAAATTTTACTATATGTTCACGTAAATATTTATCGTAAACTCTCAAATATACCAGAATGTTTGTTGTACGATACTTTACGGAGATGTGAAGTCATTAATTTTTTTAATTTAAAATACAAACTCGTTTATTTTAAATTAAAAATATTTGAATGGTTTTTTAGTCTTTGTACGACTGGTTTGGTGCCATTCTCCATTATCCATCCACTATAGGTACTACAACTTATGTAGCGCTCGGGATATTTTATTCTATTCGTTTCTTCCAGTATAATATTTTTGCCTTTCACACTGAAATGTACAGTATGCTCCAACATAACAATACCGAAAATGAAAAACGTAGTACCTAAATGTTTAATTTATAATATTTATATATATATATATATATATATATATATATATATATATATAATCATACATAATCATATACCCTTATACCCTAAGGTGTCGGGTTTGCATTTAAATCTCATATATAAATTTTTTCCATTCTTTCCTGTTTCTTGCCAATGTTCTTGCCTCTTCCCATGATTTACCTCTCTCTCTTAGTATATTACCCACTATTGTATTCCATGTTTGTTTTGGTCTTCCTTTTTTTCTTTTCATTTGTATTTTTGCCTCATATGTCCTTTTAACCTGTCTATTGTTATTCATTCTCTGAATATGTCCTCATCAGCTGAGTTGTCTTTGTTCTATAAATTTTAGTACGGGTTGGACACCTAATTCCTCTCTTATTTTTGTGTTTCTAATTTTGTCCATTCTTGTTGTTCCAAATGTTCTTCGCAAGTATTTCATTTCTGCTGCCTGTATTTTGCTTTTTGTTCACTTGTAAGAGTCCAAGATTCGCATCCATAAGTTAAAACTGGTCGATACATTGTATTATACACTTTTACTTTTGTCTCTTTGGTGATTTCTTTTTTGTTTAGAAATTTTTGGTTCATGGCATAGTATAGCTTAATTGTTTTCTTTATTCTTTCATTTATCTCTGCATCTTGTTTTCCTGTTTCGTCAAAAGTTATTCCCAAGTATTTGAATTCTTTTACTTGTTCTATTTGTACATTATCTATTTTAATTTCTGTGTTGATCTTCTGATTTCCTATTACGAGTATTTTGGTTTTATTTTTGGTGATTTTCATGCCTTCTTCTTCCATAACATCTTTCCATATGTTCAAGTTTTCTTGTAATCGGTTTTCACTTCCTGCTATTAGTACCACATCATCTGCAAAAACTCCTTCGGCTATCTCTACTCTTTCTAAATTTTTATACCCAACGAACATTTTCTTCACCTTCTGTTCGCTTTTTATATAGTTTAATTTATAATATTTATATTTTCAAAATGTGTTTGTTTGCTACCTAAACAAGGATTCATCAAACATATCTATACAGAGTGGTTACTGCATTTCAGAAATGGGTTACTATAAAGGCTGTTTAGCGACGACAACATGAGTAGATGCCACAAAGTAGGGGTCCAGACAGTAAATTCAACCATAAAAAAATTAAGTTATAGAATTATTTTTACTTCCTAATAATCAAATCAGTACGCACCTTTATGATGTTTCACAGCCTATTTACTGCCGTTGAGAAATTTCTTTTTTTTTAGCCAACAAATGTGTTACTGATTCACGAATTATAATAATTTCGATTTATGATGACGATCAATCGTTGGCTGGTAATACTTCGTTAAAAATCATTACAAACTGGTCCTTGGCTGCAGTGACAAGAGACATTCAATCATAGGTGGTCTTGTTTATAAAGAAAACTCACAGCACTCCTAAGTCAAGCCATTTTTTCAACGATTCGCTATAGTTTTGAGTACAATATAGGCACGAGTTGAAGTTGACAATGGTTTAGTCTTTTTGTCAGTTTTATTTTCATTTTTTTTAAACGTCAGTACACCGAGTTATCCATGATATATTCCGTCTCGTCGAAAAGGGTATGAGGATAATGCTATTTCATAAATGAAGAACAATAATTTTTCAATCAGTAGCGTCACGTCAATAACAATCACAATATTTTTTTTATTGTACTTTATCCGTAAAAGAGATCGAATAATTTATATACGTACGGATAATTTTCTAAAGAACATTGAAATATTCACTAACGGCAAATGATTATAAATTTACAATCGTTTTTTGCTTGTAAACATGTGAGTGAGTGATTCAATAGTTTGATGCAATTTTCCTCAATAGCGGATAGATTATGTATAAGAAAATTAAAATGTTTTTATTACTCATATTGCATTCATGTGAAATCGACTGTAGCGGAATGCATTCTTTGTTTGGAAAAATATATTTTATAATATATTCATGGAGGTATAGCGCCGGAACGGTATTTTTACGTTTATCAAGTTTCTTAATTAATCACACTGCATTTTTCTGTCGTGGTAACCACTATTTTGAAACGTTTTGTTGGAAGTTCCGATTTTCAAATACCATTAAGTTTTATTATAAAAAATGATAGTGTCATTTTCAACATCTGCCAACATTGAACCAGTGAGAAAGTTTTAGTTTCCTATATGAATAACGTACAACTGAAAAAGACATGAACAATCATCACCACAAAGATTTTTCTTTCTAGTGTATCACACATTTGTGAATTGAGACGACCCAAATTAAATTGTGACATGAGAAATGGGAAAATTTTAATTAAAAATAATTATTTTATAAAATATTACTTATTTAAATCAAATATAATTAAGCTAACCTAACCGTTCTGAGAACCTGATTGGGCGATTTAGATCAAAAATAACGTACCATTAAAGACTGTCATAGATATTTTTCTACTCTCACACTAGTTAATTCCATATTACCTACTATTTGGTTACTAAGTAAATAGATCATTACGGATACTGACACGTAATGACTGGCACGTAATAAAAAAAATTACGCTTCAGTTCTAGAAAAACAACAACTTATCAACCAAGCCTAGTCAGTCAATGGTTTCGAGTAACCATGGAAACGAGTTAGTAGAGGTTGTTTTGACATTCAATAATTAATAAGACTCGCTGTCACCTGTCACTAGCTGTTAGTGTGAATGTACATTTGTTTTAAAGACAAATAATTAAAATGAGCTCATCAAATAGTGAAACCGAACTAAGTAGCACACCACCCAATAATATACAATTAGCCGCGGACACTACTGACAACATATTGCCAGAAAAGTTAAGAGGAAGATATGAAAATGTATACCGGCAGTTTATGGACTGGCGAACAACTAACAATGTAAGTTCATTTCCTGAAAACGTACTCTTGACATATTTTGGAGAAATCACCAGGAAATTCAAACCATCTTCATTATGGGCAATATATTTGATGTTGAGGAGTACTATAACTTTGAAGAATAATGTCAATATTGAAAATTACACTAAATTGCGAGGTTACTTAAAAAGACAATCCGACGGTTTTAAAAGCAAAAGATCGAAAACCTTACATTCTGATGAAATCAAACTTTTTTCAAATTAAGCTCCTGATGTGCAGTATTTTTTTCTGGCTACTTTTTAATAAATAAATCCTACTTGTTATTCATGCGTTTTTTTTTTATTAATGAAGTTGTTCGTAGAAAAAGTATAGTACACAACTAGAGTTGTAAGCTTATTACATGCTTATAGAATTACCACACTCGCCGCTACGCGGCTCGTGCGCAACTTTTCTGTTCGCATGTAATAAGCAACTTACAACTCTTGTTTTGTAATATACTATTTTGGTGTGCGTCATCGATTGTTAATCTCCTTCTATCACATTACGTGTGTGATATGTTCCAGTGTCGCAATGAACTCATATCAATATCGTTATAATTAAAATTACATATTAATAGGCAAGTCACTTAAAACATAAAAAAATTGTGAGTTATTCAAATCAATTGCAATGAAAACGACCAAAAAAATTTTTTCTAGTGAACTCAATCTTTTTAAGTTATCGACAATTCCCTCTATAAAAAGAATGAATTATTAGGTAGTTTTTTTTATATGCGTTCTGCTAAGGATGTCTTTTGAAGAAATCTCGACTACACATTGTATACAATAATAAATCGTAGGCGAATTCTATTTTCTAATATCCTTATATATATAAAGTGGTCGGTCTTTCTGGTTAATGAAAAAACGACAATTAAGAAATAAGAGAGAAGAAGAGATAAATAGTCGTTAAATCGAGTACGAAAACGCGACAGCGCCTGTGTGGAATATCAATTGAATTCTTTACCACACACGGGGAGTAAATGTGAAAGTCCTAAAAATTTGCCAAATGTATTTCCATCCGCTATTATAACTAATTGGACTGTCTACTAACGATTGAATTTTTCTTTTAGAATATGTGTGGGATTAATAATAATTAAAGATCTCATTAATATAATAAACGTAAAATGTATCCCTAATTATATGAGAAATGGCTTTTCGTGATATTATTCAAACACGTTGTGGATGTCGGAAAAAAAGTGTTTTACCATTAATGGATTTATTGGTACAGGATGTTTCATATTAGTTTTTTATTTGGCAAAACAATGTAGAGGTGGTGAAATCTAGCACATCAATACGGTATTCTAAACGTGACATTTCCATTATTTAAATTATTGTTTTTTCCTAAGGTATTGTCATGTTTAACATAATATATTGTGTGTTTATACGAGGATAGTTTGATAGGGCCATGGATTTAATCGACGAACTCTGGCGTGCAGGCCCTTTTGTGCGTGTCTACTATTTACATACAGTGTGGAAACCACTTATGGAATAATATTCTGTATGTCATTATTTTATAAAATTATAAAAAATAACGAGATACATTAACTTTTGAATTGAGTTGTGCGTTATGTAAACATAAATTCAAATGTACAGGGTGATTCACGCAAGTATGCCATAGTCGGTGCTGTTTTTTTTTAATGAAACACCCTGTATATTTGCATATTTTTGAAATCCTCTTAATGAACCGATTCCAATAAACTAAATAATGAATGATCAATTATGAATTATACAGGGTGAACTTTTAAAATTAATAATTTATTACACTTGAAATATTGGTACTTTTTTAAATTAGCTAAATATGGATTTATCAAAAATCTAAACTAACTAATTATTAGAAGTATTTGTATATTAAACAAAACCTGCTACGCCCATGAATTTTATCATAAATACCTAAAAATTGCCTAAAAACGCCAATAATTAGACAAAATCGGTAAATAATGTGGATTGTTTTCTATTCTGTCAGTTGTTGATGTGTTGACAGTTTATACTGAAAAAGTAAAATCTTTGTCAAACACTCTTTCCTTGTCGACATAACATTGAAATATTTAACTGAGACTCACCGAATTGAGATTTTAATGATGATCGGGTACGGGGATAACTGCAGAAGTCAAGTTGAAGTGGCAAACTTATTTAATCACAGGTATCCCGAATTGTCTAATATTTCACAAAGTACTGTGTCTAAAATTCATGCACAATTCAGAGAACTTGGACATGTCAAACCATTGAAAAGAAAACCACACTTCGTTGAAGATGATGTGGAAGTGGATATTTTGTTGATGTCGAAGAGAATCCAACTTCAAGCACACGTCAAAGTGCCCGTGAAAATAATGTTAGTCATACAACTGTTCTAAGATGTCTTCATAAAGAAAAACTTCATCCCTACAAATTAACTTTTGTGCAGGAGTTAACAGAAGACGATCCAGATCGTAGAATGGATTTCTGCGAAAGATTGATGAATAAGCTGAACAGAAATGAGATAGCTCTTGGTATCATTCTTTTTCTGACGAATTAACATTCACATTGAATGGAGAGGTAAACCGACAGAACTGTAGATATCGGTCAGCAGAGAATCCTAATTGGATGCGTGAGACACTTACTCAGTACTCTCAAAAGGTGAACGCTTGGGCCGGTATCGTAGGCGACCATATTATTGGTCTTATATTTATAGATGGAAATTTGACAGCTGAAAAATATTTAAATATGCTTAGAAATGAAGTTATTCCTGCGTTGGCAAACGCAATAGATCCTAGCTTACCGAATGAAAATGTTTGGTTCCAGCAAGACGGGGCAACACCCCATTATGCTTTAATGGTAAGAACTTATTTTGATGAAATCTTTCCCAATGGATCGGACGAAGGGGTACTAGTGAGTGGCCAGCTAGATCGCCAGACCTTACGCCGTTAGATTTTTTTTCTGTGGGGTTATCTCAAGAACAGAGTATATGCAATACAACCAACTAGCATTGTAGACCTCAAAGACAGGATAACTACAGAAATAGGGAATATTTCACCTGAAACTTTAAACAAAGTTAAGGAGGAGTTCTATAGGAGACTGTACTATTGCCAACAACTAGGTGGAGAACATTTTGAGCATTTATTTTAATGTATTAAAATCGAATACATCAGGTATTTTATGTATGTGTTTAATAACTGTAAAAATAAAAATTTCACCCTGTATAATTCCATAATTGACCATACATTATTTAGTTTGTTGGAATCGGTTCATTAAGGGTATTTCAAAAATATGCAAATATACAGTACAGTACAGTACAGTACAGTACATTTAAATTTATGTTTACATAACGCACAACTCAATTCAAAAGTTGATGTGTCTCGGCATTTTTTATAATTTTCTAAAATAATGACATAAAGAATTTTATTCCATAAGTGGTTTCCACACTGTATAAAATGAATTAAACAAAAAGTTATTCTAGATTTGGATACGTCGTAAATTAATATCAATTGACATTAAAATAACTTGAATTGCTAGAATAATTTTGAACTAGCTCAAACATTTAACTGAAATATATATCATGCAGTGCAGGCTTAGCCACGTATCAAGAGTAGCAAAGTCTTCGGGCCCTGCGAATTGGGGGGCCCGAATTTAGACTGCAGCGTAAAAATATTTTACATGCCGATAGGCTATGATTTAATACCTTTATGAATGAAGCAATGCGCCACAGATATTAGAGCAAGAGGCCAAAGATCTGACCGGCAACAGACTTGACGACTTTGTTTGAAAAACGTTTTGGAATTCAGATGTTTATTGTCATTATTGATAACGTACTATCAGATTAAATTAACGTATGAAAGCATATCAGTATTTCGAGAGCTAAAATCTTTTATAACAGAAGAGATTTTGTAAAACAAATCTTAAGCAAGGTTGATGCTTACGCAGATGATTTGCAGAACAGCCTAGGCGACTAATTAGTGCAGTTTGCTTTGCTCCTAAGAATAGATGTAGCTACTGTGAATATAAAATTCGACAAGAACTTCAATTGTGGAACACTCTGTATTTGTAAACGCAGTGGAATTCAATTTTAAGTATTACATAATTTATCTTGCATGCATTCGCCTCTTCAAATTAAACATAAAGCTATCAAACAAGCAAGTATGTTGACCTTAATTCAATTACATGTCACGCCATTCGTTTTTGCTGCAGGCAAACATCAAATCCAGTTGAAATATTGAGTTCATTTCATACATAAGTAAACCGATCGAAATTACTAACATCGATTATCTAGTTAGATATTAAGAATACCGTGTAACTGCAATTAATAAAAATAACTAGTAGATTTTTCGAACCAAAATGGAGAGCTTTATGGTTTTTTAAAAAGGTTAAGAGGACATTCATTAATTACGTAAGGATCATTTTGGCAATTTTTGACGCGTGTAAGGGCACATAAGATTTTTTAAACGCCTCCCTCCCCCGCCTTACGTAAGATTTTAGCTAGTTTTGCTGAATAATTAAGTTGGCACAATAAATCAAACATTTTTCAAATGATAATTTCGGTTATACTCTTTTATTGTTATTAGATTACGTTCAGCGGCCTAACTGTGCCCGAAGACATGACACAAAATCTGCTTACGGTTTATATGGTTCATTTTCTAAGCACCTGGTATTTAAATTAAATATAATACAGACAAATAATCATCTATACGATTGTAATCAATCTTTTTTTAAGAAAATAAAATATACTCTACTAATTATACATGACTGGAATAGGAATAGTCCACAACAAATTTGATTGTCAAATTCGTCAATCACGTTAACAAAATTAATATTCTCAAGTGTTTTTCTTTCGATGCTAAGGAGTGCAAGATCAGTCAGTCTTGTTTCATTGAAACACGTAAATAAGACAAAATAAGCTCTGGTTTGCTGGAGCGCCGCTCACAGCTTGTAATTGAAACAGCAATTATTGTTATAAGTAATTGCAGTGAAATACGCAGATTTGGAAATATATCATCTCCATATGAAACCAAGAAGATCCAAAGGAGTTTCCGGTAGAACTTCAGTCCGGGTCCGTTAAGTTAGCAATTACAGTATCAAAGCCGGCAAGTGTGACCAAGAAACGCTTACCGGATTGTTAATTTATTGACATGCATATTTACCTAGTTGCAATGTAGAAATGGTAGTTTATTTTTATCATATTGATAGCTGAAGAGCTTATTATATAAATTCAAAAACGTGTCTGTAACAAACAGGGTGATTCAAAGAATTAAACAAAGTGTTCAATTTTCAACTTTCGCTAGATTATTCCTGTATAGTGCACCGCAGGTAGCGAGGACAATGGTACCCTAATACCGTTATCATTTAAATATATTAGAAATGATAAATTTGCCGTGACCGTGCAGTGTAGTTGGGTAAGAATAAGATCCTAGACTATTCAATTTAATGAAATAATTAGTTAGTTCTATTTGTAGCCACAAAAAGTGCTGATTTGTTGAATTATTTGATGATGTACCTAATCAAATTTCCATTTCATTTGAATCTGACGAATCTCTTCAACTCCCATATTAATTATTAAAGATTCAACGGTTCCATCCTGTTCTTCTTTATGCGTATGACTTTTTTCCAGTTCTCTACATACACTTTTGACAAAGAGTTTTGCGGAAATTGATGTAGGTCTTCCAATTTATAAGATTTATTGTCTTGTGATACGTCACCCTTTGAATGAAAACGACT
>CAJUYH010003436.1:17938-50533 GCA_910591685.1 Galerucella tenella | reverse complement strand
AAATGAAACGTTTGGAAGATTGACATCTATTGAATACTTGCTCAATTCAGCGAACAGATGTCGCCATCTGTTAGAATCGTTTGGAGCTAACAGGTAATTGTGACTGTCAAATAATAGACAGATAATTTGCAATAAAATGATATTGCGATCATATTTTTGAGATGTGAGCTATCCAATCTTTCAAGTTGGATAAAACTGTACACAGTGTACAAATTTGATTGAAATCGGTTAAGTAGTTCGGAAGTTCATCGCGGACAAACACGTGACACGTAATTTATATATATTATCACTAGCTGACCCGGCCACGTGTTGCTGTGGCTAACGTTTTTGTCATATTACATTGTTGTATACTATTGAAGGGGAACGGTAGGAGAACATCAGACATGGGCACCACCATGCTTTTTTACATAGATGCCATTAGTAAAAAAGCATGGCGACCTTCATGACTGCTTTTCTACTACCTTATTACAATAAAATTATTATTTACGAACGAAGGCGGAATCGTTAAAGCTGGTATAAAAATTTATTGGTTTGGGATTCGAAGGGAAAGGACTTTGAACACAATTGATCAAAATTTTCGTACAAATGATGTGAAGCAGATATCAATACAAAAGAATTAAATTTAAAATTTTCTATTATTTTCATTCAAGTGTTTGTAACAAATGAGTATATTACAAAGTTTTTAGTAAATAACATGTGACAGTTAAAGTTATAAATGAGGTAGGTAGAGCGGATAGTTTAAAACCTTATAACAATAATATTTTCCATTTTGAATTTACACACACAAAATTTTTGGAGTGCAGGAATTATTTCACTGTATTATATTCACTATAATATGAATTTAATTTATACTTCAAGCTAAGTAACATGTGGCCGGGCTATGCTAACACCAAAATTGGAAAAGTGAAATTCACTCCATTTCGTTTACTACAAAATGAATATATACTGTAGCCTCAGCAACATGTGGTGGTTATGCTATTAAATTTTAGCTTATATCAAACGTTTGGAAATTTGACATAGCGCTTCATCTATATTGAATACTTATTCAATCCAGTTAACAGATGTCGCCATCTGTTAGAATCGTTTGGAGCTAACAGATCAAGACAAATAATTTGCAATAAAATAATATTGCGCTCATAAATTGAGATATAAGCTATCCCATCTTCCAAGTTGGATCAAACTGCACACGGTGTACAAATTTGATTGAAATTGGTTTAGTAGTTTAGGAGTTCATCACGGACAAACATGTGACACGTAATTTATATATAACAAGTTAATAAACTCAGCCTGAGTCTGGGCGTTCGCCTGCGGGTCATTTTAATAAAGTGAATAAATAAATAACTTTAATAGTCTTCCATTATTAATCCCCTTAAAAAATAATAGTTCCAACAGGCTATTATTTAAGAATCCTAAAAAATTTTCAACGGAAACGTGGTTAGCAAACAACCATTCCGTTTCAGCTCCGGTTGAAATTTTAACATCCACCAAATTTTAGATAAATATTCACTGAATAGATCCCTTTTTCACTTAAAAGGGCTATAGCTTTGCTGTTCCCGCACAATAATTATTGAAAAGTGTGCCTGTCCTGCTTGACGCAACGTTCTTATATACGTACGTGTGGCTTTTCGAATATTAGAGGGTGGTCCGATTTACAGTATGTTCACTGTGACCTTCTATGCGTCAATACTGGCACTGCAAGTTATTTGATTTATATTAAATCTAATCTAGTCAACAAGTGCCTTTTTGGCCAACTTTTTTCAGCAGTCTCCGAAAATTATGATCGAGGTGTCATTCGATTCGGGATGGCATCTAGATGATTTTTGGGAAAAATGAAGTTCCGCAAACAAAAATTGCAAAAGTTATTAACAATTAACTGAAAAAAAGGGGGTTTAGTTTTTTGCAAATATCTCAAAAACTAATGAAGATTTTTCAAATTTAAATAAATATTTGAAAAGAGGAGGAAATTTCCTAAAAAACCCAGATTCCCGGAACTGTCGGACCAATATTTATAATTTTCCCAGAGGGATGGAAATACGGCCGAAAACGGTTGTTCTGGCTTCCGTAAGCCACGCCTACTTTGGACACTTTATTAATAAAAATTATTTTAACATATTAAATATGAAATTTGATAATTGAAAAAATTCAGGGACTTACTGGATAGATAAATGAACAATAATCCGCCTGAAAAAAATTTTTATCACAATTTTTTAATTAGTTAGTTAGTATTAGCTAACTATAGTATATTATTAAACGAGCAATTTATGATAGCCATTATTCACGCTGGGTGACGTTTGCGTCCCGAGCCGCAGGCGAGGGGCGCAAGTCACCCGAGTGAATATTGGCCATAAATTGCGAGTAGAATACTATACTTTGTCCACGACCCTTGATTTCTTTATTAAATAAAAGTCAACTAACCTCCAGTTCATAAAGTTATAATATGTAAACATATAGTTATCTTTTGATTTTTCTGGCAGCAGTCCTATAGTCGTTAATTTCGGCGCTTTTTTTATTTCAGTTGGTGTACAAGAACGTTCATTTCCACTATCCGAATTCAATGAATTCATCGTTGCGCTAATATAGCAAGTTCGTAACAATTTGGTATTACTAACGTCAAAATTGAATAATTTGACATATATAGAGATGGCGATACCGTGTAAAGTATCAATACAACGTACCGTTATAAATATATTGTTTTTAATATACTTAATACTAGAAAATGTCGTATCAATACTAAAGATTTCGATATTTTATCGATACGATATATTTCAGAAACAAATTTCCTGAACAAAATAGACAGATAGACAGTTTATTTCATATTGTACCCCCATCTCTAGTCGTGAATTATGAACCATAATACACTACAGTGTATTATGAACCATAATTCACTCCAGTAGATATATGGGTACCATATACCTTTTGTTAGGAGGTAAAATATCGACTTATTATTAGGTGGTCGTGGACAAATAATTTTTTTCTGCTTGAACATGAACATTGCAAGTGTGATAATTGTTAAACTATGAATTTGAGATTTTTTTCCTCTTCTGGAGCAATTTTTGAAAGGCTTCACAATAGATCCCCGTTGGAAAAATTAAAAAATGTCTATTTTTCAGGTTTTTATTGATAATTATCGTTGTGCAAAATTAAAAACTTGAATTAATCATTGAAAATTTTTTTTTTTCAAATATCATTAATGATTCGTTTTTATGTTATTATGTTTTTTTGACAGTTAGTAGAATAGGAAAAAATATAAGGTAAGAATTTATTTGCTTAAAACAAATTGTTTATTACATAAACAATGAAAAAATAAATGGAACGAAATTTTTTTTTTATATCGAAAAGAAAAATAAATAATGAATTTAAAAAAAAAATGTTTCTTAATATTAATTAGAAGTGGAAGAAAATAATTGTTAATCAACAAATGCGTTTTTAAGCAATAAAAATTTTTTTAAGGAACAATTTTTCTTCCAAAAATCATTATTTGTATCAAAGATTGAAATTCCATAAAAAAAATTTCAATTATCTAATAAACAACGCATTTGTTTATAACAATTTTTTTAAACAATAACAGATAAAAATTTATTCATTTATTTTTATGCAGCTTCAAATAACATGAAAACGGATCATTAATAATATTTGAAAAACTAAATTTTTCCAATGATTTATTTAAGTTTTTAATTTTGCAACAACGATAATTATTAATAAAAACCTGAAAAATAAACATTTTTTAATTTTTCCAACGGGGATCTACTGTGAAGCCTTCCTAGAATTGCTCCAAGAGAGGAAAAAAATCTCAAATTTATAGTTTAACAATTATCACACTTGCAATGTTCATGTTCAAGCAGAAAAAAATTATTAGTAAACAATTGAATAACTAATTGAAAAATTGTTAAAAAAATTTTTTTTCAGGCGGATTATTGTTCCTTTATCTATCCAGTAAGCCCCTGAATTTTTACATTTCTTAAATTTCATATTTAATATGTTAAAATAATTTTTATTAATAAAGTGTCCAAAGTAGGCGTGGCTTACGGAAGCCAGAACGCCCGTTTTCGGCCATATTTTCATCCCTCTGGGAAAATTATGAATATTGGCCCTACAGTTCCGAGAGTCGGGTTTTTTTTTGGAAATTACCCCCTCTTTTCAAATCTTTCTTTTAATTTGGAAAATCTTTATCAGTTTTTGAGATATTCGCAAAAAACTAAACCCCCTATTTTTTAGTAAATTGTTAATAACTTTTGCAATTTTTGTTTGCGGAACTTCATTTTTTCCAAAAATCATCTAGATGCCATCCCGAATCGAATGACACCTCGATCATAATTTTCGGAGACTGCTGAAAAAAGTTGGCCAAAAAGGCACTTGTTGACTAGACTAATCGTGCATATATCTTTTTTAAGGGTAATTCATACATTTAAAGACTCACTCCGCATGCATGCAGTCCGCGGTCATCATGTTGGGCAGCCCTCTCTAATACACGCCTGAACCGTTAATTCGATGACTTTTAGCTGGCACTGGCTGGCGTCAGTAATTGGTATCTGTCTCCATGATGTAACTTAATGTGGGGAAAATGTATGAAAGACCTCTCAAAAAAACTAACCTAAAACTTCCGACTTTCATTCGAGCTACTTAGCTATCACAACGCCTTACTTATGAAATTCCTGGGTCAGTTTCTTCTACAGCAATTTTTTTTCCTTTCCAATCCCCAGTCGTGTTTTGTAGTTGTTATCGATTTTTCACAAATGTTTTAGCGAATATACATAACAAACGAAATGAAACAGAGTAGATTGAGCCCGTTATTGCATAAACACATACTGATAAGAATAATGTTTCGGGATAACATGAATTATTGACAAGTTGTTTGTACAAAAAATGATTGATTTGTACAAATAACAACACAAATTCAAAAAGGTATTGAATGGGATATTATTGTTGATTTATATCAGCAGTGTACACATAACTAATCCCATTTCGTTACTTATATGCAACGGCTGCAGTGATTCATGAAGTAGATTACTGTGGTTAGGTTTTTTCATTTCGAGAATAGATGGTGCTGCCTATGTTACTAAGAGACACCATTTTATATATTCTTAACATCAGTTGCTGGAACATTGTTGTTTATGTGCGTTTTAGAAGCATCAAAAAACAGCTGATTAATAAGAGAGTGAAAAATGGAAACCAATTTCAAGTTTAAGTGTGATAAAATATTAAAACTACATTACTTTAAAAATTGAATAGATGAGGCTTTTACTTGATGTAGATCCATAATAAGTTATGAAATCAAACAATTTTATTTTGTTAAATCTACATTGTATTTAACCATAAAGTGACGCGTTTCGCTAACACAGTAGCTTTTTCAAACGAATTCGTTTGAAAAATAAAATTGTTTGATTTCATAACTTACATTACTTTCACCTTAAATATCTTTAGTGTAATCTATAGGCGTTTTCGGAAACTTACTCGGGTTGACACGATCCCTAAACTGCACGTTCGTTTACCTAAGCCGAGTTGCCTACCTGTGTTCGGAAACTTCCGAGTTGTTGACTGGATGACTGACCCAGGTTCATTTTTCGTAACCCACTCTGAGAGGTAGGTCGGTAGAGACGCTATAGGCACCGCATGCGCATTACTGAAGGCACAGGTACTCTGTGCTGAAGGGTTATATAACATAACCTAATTCTTTTGGTGGTAACGAAATATATTGCTTTTATCAAACATGAAAAGGGGCCTTGCTACATTAACAGCGTTGGCATTTGATTATTTTTTTAAGAAGAGATGTATTTTTTGTTATGACGTTAGCTATCAGATCAAAAACGAAACCTATTAGTTCGTAAACTACAGTTCCCGGGTAGGTGATCGGAGTGATTCATCACGTGACCCCTCTGGATCGAGTTAGTGAGCCGGAGTAAGTTTCCGAAAACGCCTATTAAAAAGTATATTTTGGACCCTCTTAGGTTAGATTTAGGAAAACTGTTATGTATTTTGTTATCGCTCACCTAAAAGTTGTGTGCTACATATACGCAACGCTATGCCTTCCTATTACCGTTTTTTTACAATAAGTCATTATGTGAGAATATAATATAGATATGTGTGTCTTTTGATAAATACATTATTTCAGAACGTATTTTTGTTCTGTTAAGATTTGGGGTTAAACATTATGGGATAAGAGTTTACAGGAATCATATTTGTCAGCTGGGTAGATAATAATACTGTCACTATGGCCTCCACTTGTCATTCATGGAGTTGAGCCAATATCCCAAGTAAGAAGATACTTGCAAAAGGAAAAGAAAGTCATAACAGTTCCACGACCAAATCTGATTGGAAAATACAATGCATTAATGGGAGGAACCGATTTGATGCACGAAAATGTTCCAAAAAATGGTGGTGGACTATATTTTCGTGGCTATATACAAAATGCCTGGTTCTGATATAAAAAATCTGTCACTCAACTTCGGTTTAGGCGAGAAATAGTAAATACTTACCTGTCAAAATACGGTACCGTTTCAAAAGGAGCTGGAATGCTAACATCTTCGTTGAGCAGTAACCTAGAAAACAGAGTAAGTGATGGTATTAGATTAGATAAAACCGATCATTTGCCTGTCTACAAACCAGATCAGAAAAGAAGGCGATGCGCGATGGAAATTTGCAACTCAATTACAAGAACAATGTGTAGAAAATGCAACCTTGGCCTATGTTTGACATGTAATCTAAGGTTTCATACTAAGTAATAAAAATAGGTAGTTATAAAGCCCAGCGCTGCATATATGCTACACCCTTTTTTTCTTATTTAGAGGTAATAAAAAAATTTAAAACTTTTTTTAGTAGTTTTATTACCCCTATTTTAGTACAAACAACTTAAAAAGAACGAAATAAAACGAAAAAAATTAATTCGGGCTTTTAAGGGTTGAATATGCACATCAGCCTTTAATGTTAGGTGTATCAGAAGTCTCTGATGTACTGTTGGTCCTATTGGAATGATTTGCAGGCGAATTTACATTTACGTAATAAAATTCAATTATCAAACCCTTAAGTTGAATATCATGGTACGACTGGGTTGAATAACTAACAAAGACGCTTTAATAGTGAACTGTGAATGTGAACTCAGTATGAAAATATTGCACCTACGCTTTTTTCATACTGACTATAATTTTCTTGTTCATAACTTTATTGTACAATAGCATCTTAATCATAAAGAGGGTAAAAAAAGCTTTGCCTCGAGCAGAATAATGTACGAGGCTTATAAATATCTTCACCACCGTGGTGTATCACAATTTATCCACTACTAGCATACCATTAATACACATTTTGAACTGATGGCATTTTTATTCAAATAATTTGAACTTATAGCTAATTTCAAGCAGCAAAATATGTTAAAGACAATCTAATGGGTACCTATACATAATAATGTTGCACAAGTTTTTGTTAAACTACTATCCCTGGACTTGAAAATGTCCATTATTGATGTAGGTTAACAGCAGAAATAATTATTAACCACTAATAGAGAAATTTAACTTCTCAGTTGGCTAGGAGACGCAATAATTGTCTAATCCATAGATAATAGTTGAGAAGAGTTATTTTTTTCTCCCTAGTCCAATTTACTATTGAGGAGTGTTTTTAATTTTGAACATAATTTATTCTTGACTCTTCTGCTATTAATAGTGTACTTTCTGTATATTTTCTAAAGCGTCAGCTTCAATTGTGGAACTCAATCATCTCGGAAGCGGATCGCTTGATTTTTATCGATTTTGATGTAATGTATTTACCCAAACTAATGCAACACCCTAAATGATATTTAAAAGGTAGTAGTGATATTTATCGAGAATGGATGTTTGTTCGATGCATATTGGAAACGTTCAAATTTATGCCGTGAAACTCTTTTAATATTCACCCAAATATGGATAACTTCGCCAAAAAATCCATTTTCAGCAAATGCAGCAGCTAATCTTCGTAGATAATATGTTTAATCTAATGTAAAATCTACGCTATGAAGTTTGAATAGAACAATCTAGAAAAATGAGGCGTATTTCTATCGAGAATGGATAGATGGTATTCCTGAACGTCATTATATTTAACGTCAAAAGGAGGATGACTCCATTATGCTATTACTGGATAAATTGAAGGGATCATCCAGGGAACACGGAATAATGTGACAGTTTTGTGAATTCATTTGACGTTTTGGACCATTAACCAATAGCATTGAACTTTTTCATGATCTCTGCTGTTCAATAGACCATTCCAGCATGATTTCACTGACATGTAGGCCATATTGATGTGATATTCTATTTAGTTTCCATAGTTTACTGCTAAACAACGGATGACAGTTAGATTTTATATAATATATGATCGACATCACTGTTACCATTTAATGGTGCAGGTTATATGTTAATGTCTGTCTTGTTCAAAATATATTTTTGTTTTTGCTAGTGTCTTGGCAGCACCCAAAGGGCGCTTGATATAGTGAGTGGCTGGTGTAGGGAGGAAGAACTGGCAGTATTACTAAATCATATTATCAAGTATGCCCTTTTGCAATTGGCCATCTTTTGGCCTAAAGTGCACAGATATTGAAGGGCATACGGTTCTATCGTGCCTAAGTATATTGGCACCTGTATACACCTGTATCGATTGGAAGGGTATTGGCAATAACATTTCCACATTCAATTGAAATTGCAAAGTGTAATTAACATTGAAAATTATATATTTTTCAAACGGCATACGTTTATTGTATGCCCTTCTACATCTGTGCACTTTAGGCCAAAAAATGGCCAATTACAAAAGGGCATACGTGATAATATGATTTAGTAAAAATAAAATTTGTTACACTTTTAAGGGTGTGTCTCAGCCCTTAAGTTGCACGCTGCACGTATGCCGATCGTTTTGCGATGGATTTTTTTTCATAAACTAACGTTTGGTGTCTCTGCATACGTGAAACTAAAATTGCAAATTGCAATTTCTCATTGCAATAAACAATAAAATTATCTGTCGTTTCCCCCACGGGAAAATATTTATTTCGCTTTATTGTTAATGAAAATGAGCAAAATTACCGAATCTCAAGGAGGCATACGTTTAACTATCATCCGCTTCGCGTCGTTTGGGTCAACTGCAGTCGCGTGAGGGAAAGAACCTATCACTCTCCACACTTGTTAGGAAAATAACTATATATCTATCAAGTGTCATTAAAATGCCACCTTTGATATATCTAGGAGAAAAAAAACTCATTTTCACTTGAACTATCGCTTTCTATGATAACTACCAGCTATAATGAGCTTGCCTAGAAACCAGCTCGGTAACTAGATTGCATTTTACATAAAAACACCTAATCCAATATTCGTTTCTCTTGTCTTTCTAATCTTAAATATATAATAATATAAATAACGTCTATAAAAACTAATCCTATTAAACTCCACTTTCCTCGTTTTTGTTGTATAATAATAATAAAGATACTTTATGCAGTAATTATTAACAGTCTGGTTACGAATATATATGTATATTATCCTTTGTCTTGTGTAAGCGGCTGAACAGGTTACTGATACAATAATGTAATTAAGTCTCTCTAGCCGGGCTATAGCATGTTCCACCGTTTTAGTATTATGCAGGGTGGTATTCATGTTTGTACTCTAATTCACATTTTTGTTATATCAGAGTACTGAACACATTTTATTTGTCAATTGATTGATTAATAATGAATATTTATTATTATTAATATTATATATTGTTTTCAATTCACCAGCATTGTTAACATAGAAGTAGGCTGTAAATACGACCCTAGTGCCGTGAAAAAGTTAGTAACGGCCATCTGACCTTTTATAAGTAAAAATTTGTGACTTTTGCAAAAGTTTTACTGAAAATTAAAAAATAACGTAAAATCATATATCCAAATAACAAAATAAACAGATGAATTTAACTTTCAATTGATGCATATTTAACAGATTTAAGCTTCATTATTGAAAATGGAGTCATTCTACTTTGTTGGTAATGTTCTATGTGATTGGAAATCAACAAAGCTTCCCTTGGTGCGGAAGTAGCAGTTGACGTAGAAGCTGGCATTTCTTCGATACTCATATGGACATCGTGATCATTGCCTCTCCGAAGATTGTCTGTTAGCTGGAGTCCAATGCCTCAGTCAGACAAGATATGGGCTACGATCTCGGTATCTATGTCCCAAAGTCTGCAGCTGATATCCTAGCTGATTTTTTGCAAAAGATCGTTTACCGGAGCATGACTCAATAGATAACCTGTAATAACTCTAAGCTTATTCCAACTCATATAAAGTAGCTCTTTAGCCCGTTCAACACATATGTCACTTATGAAGGTCAAACTTTGTACCTGCTTTGGAGTGCTCCTCAAATGTTGTCTATTGTTGCTTTCGTTTATTTGGGCTTCAAGCACTTGTGCGTGACGCCTCAGTCGTCACGACTTTTGAGCAAATCGAACACGATTCTTAGGATCCTCAAAACCACCTGACATGTGCCAATGCCAATGAATTTTCTGTGTTGTTAGAAGAACAGTTTTCAATTATAATTTTTTTGATAATAAAATTTTCCATATTTAGATATTTTTAGTAAGGTTTAAATCGTATTAAATCGTAATCGGCACAATCTTAACCTTTAAATAAACGTCAAACCGGACAAACGTCAGATATTTAATGTGAATATCTTCATAGCTGAATACACATGACTAGATAGTCAAGAAAACATATTTGTATTCTGTGTAAATTTTTGATTTTTAAAAACCGCAGAGCGCTTTCGGCTGTTAAGCCATCTTCAGTGCTTACTCGTCAGGTATTTGTTACAAGAAACTTTTCGACAACACATTGACGTTACAAAGTAAAATATCTTAAGATAACATTAAAATTAAAATGATCCCTGATTAGGGTGTATTATATCTAGATTTTGAACATTTTTGAATCTGTTAAAATTGTCTTAGACTGATCAACGAACACGTGTTCGTCTAACGGATGTTGAAGTGACATATTTAATGTCCGTGGCTTGAAGCTCATACTTTTCGGTATGTGCTTAAGGGGCAAGGGGAAGGTAAGACTAGGCGTCACGCCCGGTAATAAACGAACGGAATTCAGTTTTCTTTGTGAGAAAAGTGAAAGCATAAGGATTAGTAGTGATATATTTATTATATTTGTAATTGCTATAATGATTATTTGTCCAAAAACGTCAAATGAATGTGAATTTAATATCAGAATAGAAAACTCACCTTAGAAAACTCAATGATATCAATAACTCCACCTACCTAAGAAATGGTGCTCAATAATAGCTTTTAAATTACAATATTTGAAACTAAATTATGGAGGAATACTAATTGTAATGTAATATATTTAAAATTGTTGTGATGTAAACGAACCTTGTTAGTTCTGTCATTAGGTATGACATAAATAATTAATAGTTCTCTCATGTCCTGTCAACAGTTATGTTATATGTTTATTTGTGAAGAAGAATAAATGTTTTTTGTCTAAAAGCATAAGTCTTTTAATATAAATACACAACATTATTTGGCGACGAGCAGCGTAGCACCCACGTGTCATACAGTCGTCGAATCCAATAGCAGTTTGTCACCTGAAGTCTGAACAAAAAAAATTGTCAATAAGTCTACAAAAATGGCCAATATAATTGGTAATATTGAGCAGTTTGATCCGAAAACAGGGGATATTACAACTTATATAGAGAGGCTAGAACAATTGTTTGTTTGCAATGTCGTAGAGTCTAGAATGAAGGTATCTATGCTACTTACTTTAATTGGAAGCGAAGCATACAGTACCACAGAGTACACCATCTAACAAGAGACGAAAGCTTTGTCGGTTCCTTTGAAGTTGGACTTAAACGGAAATACGTCGAGACTGACAGATATACTACTTGATACCACAGAGTACACCATCCTACACCATCTAACTAAGGCAGTGACAACCAAACCACAGAAAACTGAGTAACTGACGGGAACGAACGAACGGAAGTGTCGACCATGTGTCGACTTGACATTGACATATATACTAATTAATTCACGCATGTGCACACAAAATTGCGATCACGAAAACGGCTTTCATTCGCCTCTTGTTAGATGGTGTACTCTGTGACAGTACTTTGAAAGATATTCTCACCCCTGACTTGCCATCATCAAAGTCTTACGATGAATTAAAGGCAAAACTGATTGAACATTTTAGTCCAAAAAGATTGCAGATTGCAGAACGTTACAAATTTTGGAATGCCGTGCAGGATCAAGGAGAAGATATCAAAAGCTATGTGAAGCGTCTAAAAAGCTTGTCTTTATATTGTGATTTTGGTGCCTTTTTACAAGAAGCATGGAGAGACAAGTTTGTGTGCAGCATCAAATCTCAGGCAATAAAGAAGAAGCTTTTGTCGATAGACGAACTCGATTTTTCCAAGGCGGTGTCAGAAGCTCTTGCTATGGAACTTGCAGAAGGTCAAGTAAGGTCTATGACAGAAAGTGGTGTCAGTGGTATCTCGGAAAGTATTGACAAGTTGTCAACAAAAATGTCAAGGGCGTCAAGGGTTAAAACTAAGTCAAAGATAAATAATAGTCAATACAAAATAAGTGAGTATTCAGTATAATCGAGAGATAAAATGTGTTTTCGTTGTGGGGTCCGGAGGCATGATCCAAACCAGTGTCCAGCAAAGGATTGGGAGTGCTTTAAATGCAAATCCAAAGGGCATACCAGCAGGGTATGTAAGAAAGTCGATGTACATGCTTTGGAAGAACAAGAGGCAGATGAGGCTTCCAGTTCAGAGGATGATTTTCAGTTGGGATTTTTTTCAGCCATAAAAGATGAGTCGAGGGCAAAAGCTGCGAAGGTAACACTACACCTTGAAGGTAAACCAATTAAATTTGAAATAGACAGTGGTGAATGCAGGTCAGTTCTGCATTTTGATGATTATCACGAAAAGTTGTCAGATGTAAAGTATGATCTAAGAGTTTTGACAGGTGATGGTGTTAAGATTATAGGGGAGACAGATGTTTTTGTAAAGTATAAGGAAAATATTGTTAACTTACCTCTAGTTATTCTAGAAAGTAATCATAGATTTACACCATTGCTTGGTCAAAACTGGCTAAACGTGCTTAATCCAAGTTGGCGTCAAAATTTATTAATGAATAGTCAAAAAATGTCAGAGAATACTCCTCAGTCCATGTCACAGTGTCGTCAGTCAAGTAATCCTTATCAGTCAAGTAAATCATGGCAGCAAGTAGTAAATGAAAATATAAATGTTTCAGTCTTATCAGAAAAATCTGAAATTATGAAAAGTCAGTTTTTAGAGTCAAAAAACAATTCGACATACAATGTTGAAGTTGTTCCGAACAAGTCAGGTTTTGTCCAAAAAGCGTCAAAATTAACAATAGATGATTCAGAGTCGGAGATTCAGTCAAAAATCAAGAAGTTAGTGTCTTCACTAAAAAAGGATTTCAAAAATTTATTTTTTGAGAAAGCTGAGTCCAGCATAAAAAATTTCAAAATCAGTATGATATTATTTATGAAAAAGGTAGTGCCATAAGCAATGCAGATGGATTGTCACGATTACTTCTGCCTGGTCAGACTGAAATCCCAGATTTTATTTATTCATTCAGCCTAGTGAATGAAAGTCCTCTAAACGCTGACGACATAAAAAAGACTACTAACAAAGATTTAGTGTTTCTTAAATTTAAAGATTTCATTCTGTCCGGATGGCCGAGCAACGTACAAGATGAAAGGATGAAACCATATTTTGCACATCGAAATGAGTTGTCCATTGAAACCGGTTGTGTACTATTAGGTAATAGGGTAGTGATTCCACCTCAGTTAAGGCAAGAAGTACTCAATCTATTTCATGAACAACACACCGGAATTGTACGCAATAAAATGTTAATCAGGTCTTATTGTTGGTGGCCAAAAATAAATAGTGATATTGAAAAATTTATATCAACCTGTGAGATCTGCAAACAATATCAGAATTTTACTAATAGCAATCCTCTCTTATCCTGACCACAAGCGCCACATAACTTCTTTAGAGTATTTATAGATTTTTTAAAATTATTTGATTTTACATTTTTTCTTGTCTTTGATCAAAAATCAAAGTGGTTAGAAGTTAAGCTCATGAATAATGGAACAAACGCTTCTGAGACCATTACTAAGTTGAAAGATATATTTTCAATTTTTGGGATGGCAGTAGAGTTGGTGTCGGATGGAGGACCACCATTTAACTCAGTAGATTTTGTGTCTTTTTGTCAAGCTAATGGCATTACGCCGATTGAATCACCACCAGGACATCCACCTAGCAACGGTTTTGCTGAAAGAGGAGTTCAGATTGTAAAGAAAGAACTCAAAAAGTCGTTATTTCCGGAAAAAGAGAGCATAACAAAACACCAAGTGCTCTTGAAACTTTCAAGTTTTCTTTTTTCATATAGGAATACGCCAAGAAACCAAGAACCAGATTTGATCTTCTAAAACCCTCTGGCCATAGTAAACATACCAAAGGAAGTATATGTTGAAAACGAAAAAATCAAACAGTGGCAAAAAGGAAAAATCGTAAAAATTTTAAGTTTTTGTACTTATTTAGTACAGGTCGGTTCAAATATTAAAATTATGCATGCTGATTCAATAAGACCTGATGCAACTAATGTAACCAATAATGATGTGTCAGATAATAATACAGATGTATATTCTACCAGTGGTATGGTTTGTGGAAATCAGGGTGGAAACCTTACTCAAGACAACCTTGTATTGCCTGATTGTTCTTCAGTTATATCCCCATCACCGATTTCTCCACAAAACAATGCTACTTCAGCATCACAATGTGTATCCTCCCAAAAGAAACCTAATAACAGTCCACAAAATACTTATAGTAATAATAATGTTATTAGTGTGAAAAGTGAAACGCCCAAAGTCTCTCGTTTTGGTAGAGTCATTAAACCTACACGTAGAATAGATCTTTAAGAAAGGGAGAAATGTTGTGATGTAAACGAACCTTGTTAGTTCTGTCATTAGGTATGACATATACATATTATAATTAATAGTTTTCTCATGTCCTGTCAACAGTTATGTTATATGTGTATTTGTGAAGAAGAATAAATGTTTTTCGTCTAAAAGCATAAGTCTTTTAATATAGTAAATACACAACAAAAATAATTGTAGTTTTTCATCTTTATAGGGATTTTAGACAGGGATAAAAAGTGCATGCTACAAAACATTTCATAAACTCTTCTATATTTTATGGAAAGAAGCATAAGAATTGATGCTAAAATAAAATCCATTGAAGGAAATTAGACATGAAATAGATCAAATTACTTTCATTTTATTTCAGTACTTTCAACTTTCTTCTGTTATGAACTTCTTCAATTTTTCGCAACCAAGAACTGGTTTTTGGTCTCAAATGTAGGCATCATCTTCTGTGATTCAATTCTTGCTTTAACCAAGCTGTCTCTTGCTTCAGGACCGCAGACACTTAGTGATGACTCTGTTACAAGTTTTATTACTCTTTTCACGGCTTGAGTGTGGCAGGGAAAACGAGGACAGTCTATCGACTGAATTCGGCAACCATGTTCTTTTGCCTCATTTATATACCCTTTTAAAGCCTTATCAGTTATGTGTTTGGTCATCGGAGGCTCTGTGATTGTTGAAACCAACCAATCAATCATATCAATGAAGTCTTCAGCCTGAAAATTGATATTGGGGGTCACAAATTTACACCATTCACGTTTTCTGATCTTGCCTGCAGAGGTCTGCGAAGACCCAGCTCTCTTACGTGTTTCCTTCCATCAGATAACATACAGAGAAACACATTTTCAGGATAAGCATAGTAACCATTTCTTTGAATGACAGGATCAATCATATTTCGATGCTGTTCACAAAGGTAACTTATAGATTGTTTAAATTAAACAGTATAAAAAGACAATGCATAATTATAAAGTTGAAATATATTTTAAAATATAAGAAAAAAATGTTCAAATATGGTTGAATTTGCCTGATAATTTTTTACTGAATATAGTAACCAATCAAATTATTCAATTTCAAGTCATGTGCCAAATTTCATCCAATCACCGATGTATTACAGCGATAATACCCTACATGTGGTGTTTTCAGATTGGTGTTTACTTTTTATTAAACATTAATTAAACGTCAAACTGACAACTGGATTAAAAATGTCGCGAAGATTTGGTATTGCAAGTAACGATTCAATTAATTTACCAATTGTACTTTTCACAACTGTATTTTTAAATAAAAATGAATAATATTTGATTAAAACTAATAAAGTTTGTATCGAAAAGTATTAAGCGTCAGATTGACAATCAATTTTTTGATATCTACAAAGTAAAAAATTATCTCATCGAATACTACTCGGATCTTGATAAATACTCAAAATTTTGACGTAGAGAATCCTTCAAGCGTGTTGCTCAAAGATAATAGCCCTCGGCCTGCGGCCTTGGGCTACTATCAAGCAGCACGCTTTCAGCATTCTCTATGACAAAATTATCTCGGTATTATCAAGACCCTAGGGGTATTACTACTGAAAATACATATTTTCTACAGCTTTGCGGCACCTCAAAATATATTATTAATCCAACTACATTTCAACTGGGTCTCTTAAAAGGCATTATTTAACTTTTTATCACTATTTAACTTTTTATCACCATTACATTTGAAAATTACGACGAATATTTTTTGACAGTTCCAAGAACCAATCAAATTTCCTCATCTTTTATCATATGAACAATTTCACCCAATCATGTCAACATTACACTGATAACAGACCATGGGCTATTTTCACGTTGGTTGCTATGGACACATATTGATTTGTTTCGATTTCGAAGTTTCAAATATTTCATATTTCGAAATGTCACGATTTGTTTTTAGGAAAAAATTTTCTATCCAAATAACCCTCGGACATTGATGAATGCTCAAAAATTTTATGACAACTTTCTCAAGCTTGTTGCTTGTAGGCAACAAGCTTTCGAAATCTGTCATAAAATTTTTTCGAACAATTATCAATGTCCTTGGGTTATTACTACTGAAAATAATTTTTCGGTGTGAAAAAAAAATCTTCAAAAATATAAAAGTTTTCATATTTTTAACTGATTTGCGGCACCTCAAAAAATATTCATATCAAAACCAAATTTTAACAGTTTCTTTTCAAAGGCAATAGGCAACTTTTTATCACAATTACATTCAAAAATTTAAAAATATCATTTTCCATTCCACCCTACTGTATATCCAGTGTAACATGCGTGGGCTCAAACCCCATGTTTTCCCACAAGGCAGCCTTGTCAACATTAGTGTGGATTCCGATTTTGCTGCTACTTTGTCCACTGAATGATGTCTTTGTGTATAATCCCGGTCTTTATGCGCTTACCTACCGGTTTTTCCAATATCTTCAGTACAAATGACATTACACTAATGGGTCTTAGGAACTTTGCTTTATTGTCACCTGTTTTTCCAGGTTTAGTAATAAAGACCACCCATACCTTTCTCCAAACCTTTGGTATGTACCCTTATGCCTATGCCTGCTCTAAGGATCGTACGCAGTCTGCTGAGTATAATGATCTTTTGCATTCGCAACATAATTGGAGAAATCCCGTCCGGTCCCGGTGATTTATATGGTTCAAATAGTTTCAAATGGTTTTTTACTGCCTTTCTCACTTTTTGGATTCCGAAGCCTAAATTGACAAAAATTTCAAAAAGATCCATTATTGAGATCCAGCCCAAGGCTAAACTCAGACGGACCACAGCGACGCGTCACGACAACTTCATAAAAATGTGGTTGTGGCTAAACTCAGACGGACCACAGCGACGCGAGAAGTTTGTGTTTATGTTGTCGTCATCTTCAATCAACGACAATGGTGTTTGGTAGTGTTCATCAGTTCCAGTTTGGAGAAACGAGGAGTGGCCAGTTGTCGCATTGCGAAGGCGGTGTGTCGTCCATTTGTTTTGCATTGAACCACCAACAACGACAATTTTGTGGGTTATACCGTCCACAGGTAGCGACCACGATCAACTACAAGAAGTCGTTCATTTGAGTACTGTTCTAATTCTATTGCATTTTCAATATAGCAATGACCTCGTTGTGGTGCGTCTGAGTTGAGCCTTAGACTATTTGAATACCTCCGAGCACCTTAAAGGGCTTTTGCAGCGTGTAATGTATCAAACTTTTCATTCTTTCCCCGATTTTATTATTGAAACACACAATTTGAAGATGCAAAGAATTCTCTGTAGACTGAAATAAAATGGGTCGAAGGCGTGGGTTAACGTTACTTTGGTAACATTTGTATCAACAAAAACTAATATTTTGGCAGTTGTCAAATTATTATTCTTCCATAAAGTCTACATTTTTTAATTTTAATATTTGTCTAGAATCTAGTTAAATGGATTCCATTGAAGAAGCAGCAATTATTGCGTGCAGAAGTTTGTTACCGAAAAAATCTAAAGACCGTTACAATTAAGCCTATGGAAATTTCATTAAATGGTGTACAACGGAAGATGTGTCCACAATAACTGAAGATGTTTTATACGTATTTTTCGCAGAAAAATCAAAGACATTGTTCCCTGCTACATTATGGTCAAAATACTCAATGTTGAAATTGAGACAAATAAGAACCAGGATATTCCGAAATTTGGCTGCTTGAAGACATTAATAAAAAAGAAAAATGATGGATATCAATCTCGAAAATCTCAGGTATTCACAAAACGTGATATATCAAAGGTTTTGTTAGAAGCTCCATATAACAATTGTAATTTAACATTCAATATCCAATCTAAATAAATATATGACCGGTAATTTGACATTTCATTTGTTCGTTGTCCAGAGCACGAAAGTTACTTAGCAACCGATTTTATTTGTTCGTTGTCCAGGACACGGAAGTTTTTCATATTCATCTACCGATAACCTAGTATGTCTTACTTTCGCTTTCGCTTGCCTATTTAAAATAAAAATAGTTATTTTCCTAACAAGTGCGGAAAGTGATATTTTCCCGCACGCTACTGCAGTTGAGCCGAACGACGCGGGCTAGCGGTCAAGGGCGGGAAAGACACTTTACGCATGAGTTAGGAACATTATTTTTCCTACGACCGTATATACAAAAAAGTATACCGACCCATTTTCAAGTTATTTCATCTCAACAGACAAATACAAAACTTTAATCAAAAACTATTATTATTATTATAAATTATCATTATTTATGTATATTAATATTAAAACACAATTTGTTGCATTCTGTGAATTACTTAAAATTGCCGGTCCAGTGGAGTTATTTGGTGTTAACTGGTAAGTAGATGACGTCGATCAGGATAGCATCGGTTGCAGGTCACATGAAGATGACGATGAAGGTGACGGCAACGGTTTTAAGTCATTTGTAGATGAAATAATTGTATTTGATATATTTTTCTCATTTAAAACCCGGGTGGTTTGATAGTTGTTTTGTGACACTACTTTAAAGAATGTACAGGGTTATATCAAAATATCTTCATTATTTTATATTTTCAAGAAATTTAAAATGCAACAAAAAGCTAGAAAAGATGTAGTTTTTATTTGATAGACTATTTCGTAAATATTTGTTTACCTGTTGTAACAATAGTTATAACTTCCGAAGTGAAAAGCTATCTAATAAGTTCAAAATTTGCATAATTTCACTTTCCCGCACTAGTGACACTTTCAAAACAAAAATCCGTGCGGGAAAATGGGTTAAAACGCACGGTCGTAAAAAATAGTTATTTTCCTAACAAGTGCGGAAAGTGATACTTTCCCGCACGCGACTGCAGTTGACCCGAACGACGCGAAGCGGAGTTCGGGCAAGCGGTCAAGGGCGGGAAAGACACTTTACGCATGAGTTAGGAACATTATTTTTTCTACGACCGTATATACAAAAAATCATATCAACCCATTTTTCAAAATTTATTTTATTTTAACATACATATAAAAAACTTAGACCAAAAACTATTATTATTATTATTATCAATTATTATTATAAATATTAATATTAGAAACACAATTTGTTGCATTCAGTGAATTACTCAAAATTGCCGGACCAGTGGAGTTATTTGGTGTTAACTGGTGAGTGAATGACGTTGATGAGGATGGCATCGTTTGCAGGTCACATAAAGATGACGATGAAGGTGACGGCAACAATTTTAAGTCATTTGTAGATGAAATAATTTTATTTGATATATTTTTCTTATATCAAACCCGAGTGGTTTGATAGTTGTTTTGTGACACTACTTTAAAGAATTTACAAGGTTATATCAAAATATTTTCATTATTTTATATTCTCAGAAAATTAAAAATGCAACAAAAAGCTAGAAAACAATATGTTGATTTCATTTGATGGACTATTTATTCACCTGGTGTAAGAATAGTTATAACTTCCGAAGTAAAAAACTATCTAATAAGGTCAAAATTTGCATAATTTTACTTTCCCGCACTAGTGCGGGAAAGTGACACTTTCAAAGCTAAAATGCGTGCGGGAAAGTGGGTTAAAGCGCACGGTAGTAGAAAAATGAATTTTTGAAGAGCCATAGCTTAGCAAAGGACATGCCCCTTTTAAGATTTTGTAGGATTTTAATATTAAAAGCTGTAAAGAAGCGTTTATGGATGGACGGATGGTTTCATTGACATCGGATAATAATTAAGACTTGAGCTAGATTGAGGATAGTTTCACTATGAAATAGATAAGTGTGCACAAAAAAACAGGGGGTGTATTTTCGTTCTCAGTCGAAATATTTCGTGTTCGAATGATTTCGAATGAAACAATTCGATTGATATTTGCCTAACGTATTTTCGAGACGTCATCGAATTAAAATTCGTATGCGGAATTGAAATTCGAATGACCATACGTGACAACGTCGCAATTTATACGGTACCAGCCGTAGAGTTCTAATAACCCTGCAATGTTCCTGCCTTGTGTTTAAAGTTTGAAGTTTTGAAGTGTCAGTTTCAATAATTAGCAGAATATACATTTTTAAAAATGGAAAAGCAAAGAAGCGGTCATTTCACTGCAAATCAAAAGGAACATCTTGTTGCCTTCCTCTTAGATCACCCAGAGCTAAAAAGTGGAAAATTTACTAAAGAATTTACATTCAAAACGGCACAAACATTGTGGGAAGAAGTGAGCAATTCCATAAATTCTATGCCAGGGGCAAAAAAAGATTGGAGGCAATTATTAATATATTACATAATATATCAAAATTATAATATCATCAAACAACAATCATAACCTTACCAAAGTAAAAGTCAAAATTGAAAGTCGGAAAAGTCAGAGAATCGCTTTTGCGCATGCTCAAAACTCAAATTCGAGCACGGATTTTAAATTCGATTGGTTCCAACCCAGTCGAAATAAATCGATTGAAAAAATTTCGCATACGGACCAATTTCTATTACACGAAAATACACTTTTTGCATTTCATTCGAAAATTTGACGTAAGGTCGCATTCGAATCAAATTCGATTGAAACGAAAATAAGCCCCCAGAGATGGTTTCATTGAATTCGAATGGAAAAAAGTGCTAGCTTCAGTTTAAGGTAGCACAATTCTTAATGAAAGCGAGAATATAGGTACACAAATATTGTGATTTGTACACATGAATTGCACATTGTTCGCACAAAATTTTAGATACCCTTTGAATTGATTGTTCTTGAATGGTTATGCCAAGTTTTTCTACCTTGTAACACAGCTTCAACAAATAACTGATCTATTCAATGTATCCTTCAATTTTCATTTCGTTTCAAGTTACACGTTGTATAATTGTGTGTATGAGGTTGTGATATTGACTGCGGAAGACGTTGTATAATTGTACTAGCACTTTAAATAGCCCTAATAACTTCATACACATATTGTAAGCAAACTCTTATCCCATTTTGTGTAGATTTTCACGTAACGATATTCCGAATCGAATAAACAGGAAGTCGCCCGAAAATCCTTGGTTAGGTTAGTTTTGAAGACGATCGAAAGAGATGAATACAACTGAAATTCTCTGAGTTTTGTTGGGATATAACTGGTCACAAATTCCCATCAGCGACTACGGGATTTCTTCCCGAGGCAATGAAACTAGTTACTCCCATTTAATGATCAAAAAAGCTTTTTCTAAGTAATTGGACATTATGGACATGGATGTACAGTACAATCTTCACTTTAAAAAATGTGCGATTTGAACCAACTGGTTTTAATAAAATGCTGATATCAAGATATACAGGGTGTTAAACTTAAAATTTTTGTTGTTTACAATGACTTTAAGGAGAACCTTTCACCCCCACTCCCTATCTCATCCGATGAGGCTTCATCGTCGATTGAAGACGACCTTATATCATCTTGTTTTCGTTTGCCTAGTTGAAATCTCGACATATATTTCTATGGATGTCGGTGAATCTTGGGATTTTCTTTAGGTGACTTCAGGAACTCAGCTGGGCTAATAGCATGAGACTGTTCCAGAATCTGTTGTTTATTCAGGGTCGTCAACGTCGCCGTCGCCGTCGTCTTCTTGGATGTCCTTAGACGTAGGTGACTCCTGGCTTCGTTCCGTTTGGGGGTGGCTTTCCAGTCATCCTGTTATTTGGGGCCTATGCCCTTGTAGTTTGCTGGATGTTCTCCTTGGCAGTTTGCTGGCCTGTCGCTTTTTCTTGTGCACTCTCTGGAGCGGTTGGTCTTCCGCACTGTAGAGTGTAGACACACTTGGTAAGGTTCCGTTCCGCTTTGGAGTAGCTCATGCTCTATTTTTCAGTTGCTTAACGTTGAAATTGGAAGGTGGTTCTGCTTTCCACCTTTCACTTGCTTTTTTATTATCTCCAATCCTCTTGGAAGCTGGTGACGTCAATTGCACACCCTTTTTTAGTGTTCATTTGGTGCCGAATTTAACTCCATGACATGGATTGCTTCAACCTGGGACAGCTATAGTTACAAATTGTGAAATATATAGTCTCCGTTTCACGTGAGTCAGCCGACTTCAAATGACGTGTAACGTTTTCACATTTTGTAGGTTAACACAAAATTGAAATATAATTATTCTGAGACCTCGAAATGCCAAAACCTTATTTTTTACAAGGAAGAAAAATAATATGTGCCTATTATACGTAGAAATAGGTGTGAATTTTATTTTTCGATGAATGGTGTTATAATTAAACTATAGTAAAGAATCCCTAGAAGTTGCAATTTTTTTAAGGAGAATCTGTAGACCATGACTGTGGATACGTTTTACTTTAATACTAACAAGTTTTTTAGGGTGCATGGTTTAAGATGAAATAAAACATACAACATTCACAAATAAACTAGCTATTAGTCCTAAAATATTCAAAAGTCAAAAATATTCGACTATAAGTGATTGTTGAGAGCACAACCAGAAATGTCAATAACATAATGGCTGTCGGCTTAAAACATCGTAGGTAACGTTTCTTATGTGAAGCGGAGTCTGCATACTATGTATGAATGTATTTTGGAGTGACATTTATTAAGATCTAAAAGGTCTATTGTGCCCTCTTACTTCCACTCAGTTTCTTAGGAGTCTTAAAAACTAGTAGCTCAGGTAAATGTTCCTCTTCTATCCAGTAATCTTCCAGGTGCTGTGTCTACTTACTAACAGTATTCATGAGTATTTTGCTTCCCATTAATACTATTGATTGATTGGCTCGCCACCACCAGTCAGAGGCTTCGAGACCTCAGCCTTCAAGCTTTTTGTGCTCTTTGTTGTCCCGTTTATGTGAAGAGACCAGTAGCCCTTATCAGGCTCAACACTCCTTTTTGGATAAATTTTCCCTTGGGTACTCTAGTAATAATGGGAGTCTATATCTCCAATCAGGCAATGCTTCACATCTCGTCTTTCATGCACCACCGACAAATAGGTACGGTGACCGGTGAGCAATAATTGTGGTCAACATGTTATCACTTCTAATTTCAAGAAGCGAGTTTGTGATAGCATCTGTGATTCTGGAATGATAATAGGTGTTCTTTTTTGCCAATTTCCGTTGCATTTCATCCTGTATGCATCCTTTCCCGCTTCTGCTGCTTCTCCAGTTTATGAATATTATAGTTTGAATTTACTCCAGCCTCACTCTAAATACCTAATCGTTTTTTGTGTATTCCAGCCAATGTTTCAGAGCATTCGTATTTGATTACAAATCTTCTAGCCATTCTGATATTTTTATTGAAATTTTTTTTTAATGTGATATTTTTTTATGCGTTTATAACTTTTGGGATATAGTTTTTATTGTGTTTTTATCCAATAGGCTATTCAACGTAATAATTCCTGAAAATATGAGCGATTTATCACCACATAAAAAATTGCAATTGTTATTTTAACAAATTAAGATGAAGAAAGGATTGCATTTAGTTTTTTGTGAATAACTACATTCGAGGGATTTTGGAAAAAGATTCTTGAAAAAGAGGAAACTTCCGAAAGTTCTTCTCTATTATTTATAATTTCAGTTTAACGCCGAAGATAGGTTTTTGTGAGACATTTTGTGTATGCGTGCTCTCGTCAAAACAAAATAAAACACATTGAATATTTTTTCAGTGTATAAATTGTTGATTTAAAAATTTGAAAGAGTTGCGTTGTATGCTAAGCACTTCCCCTTGAAAAAATTCTTACTGTCAATTTTGGACAATTTTTAACTAAAAAGAAGTTGTTGTAACCTATTATTTATTTGAAATAATAAGGCAAGATAAATTGCAACGGCGACTCAATGTGGAGAGCACCACAGGTGTGAAATCAGAGACCAAACTAATATCATTTCAGGGAGTAGGTAGTCTTACCGATTCGCGGGTAATCCTACTTTATTGAAGTTATATTGAAGTTTATGAGATGAAATTGAGAAACCAAATGACTTTAATAAGTTAATAAATCAAGTTAAGGAATGTAATTAAAGTTAATCAAGAAAGGTAAGTGGGCGCCACCCTGAATAATATTAGTCGACTTGTTTTTCACCTCACAACTCTCTATCAACAAACCTGGAAATGCTGGAAGGGAAGGAATATGAACAACGTTGTTAAATTTACAAGTTGTATAATGATTTTAAAACTAATATCACAGTGAATGAATGTTGTCTTACGTTGGTTACGTTGTTTGTTGTTTTACGTCGTTTTAACGTTGTTTTACTTTCCTTAGTTTCCTCGGACAGGTCCTAGGTGTCTGATGTTAATCCATGGGAATTTAGTTCATGGAAACTACCTCATAGAAACCATTTCATAGAAAGCTCTTCGTTCGGAATGTCAAGTACAAATTGGCAGGTACAAAGTGCATTCACATTGAATGCACTTTAGAAAAAAAAGTTTGAGGTAAACCTCTCACAAGAAATTAAAATTGTTGACCTCATCGTTTCATGGTTCACAGGATAAAAAAGCTTATTCTTACTACTCGCTATTGAATTGAGCCATGCGATGAGCAATCGACATACGTTGCATATCCCTTTCCTGTTCACATACTCCGCTTCGAAAAAGAATTTACATATTGGGAGTGTGTTCCTAATTTCTCTCTCTATAGGAGAGAAGAATTGACATATTTGACCAATATCAGTGTATACTGATCCTCACCAACGGAGATTATCCGTCGCACATTAAATGTAAGAATTTGCCTTTCAGCGGTGATCGATGCTACAGGTTCTCGACGAGAATCACATGTTGGTAAGGAAAAAGGACTGGCTACTCGCCGTCCGGTAGATATTTAAATATTCCAATGATAGTGGCCAAATATAACGTTACATTGTTTATTGTAAACTGAACAATTATTTTGGATGAATCTCTTAAAAATGTCCCCCGTCGTAGAGCCCTTCCTATATGCATATCATAAAACAATACAAAATATTCCCCATTATCTGTTCTAAGTATGATATGTACGCCAATAATGGGCCAATACGGTACTGCAACAAAATGAACAAATTACGTAACCACTAGAAGCACAGAAATGTGACCCGAAGCCTTCATTTAAACACCCGCTCTTTGTAGCCTGGAATTACTCTAAGTGCTGCTTAAAGCTAAGTGCAAAATCTCGAGTTTCTGGGAAGATTCGTACAAGACCCGTTTTTCCTTTTAAACAATCCCCCAAGCTAACTAGCGTGTGAAGGTCTTTTTAAATCGATTTTCCTTTAGAACGTCGTAGTAGACGTTAAGATTTATTGTTCACATTTGTCGTCATTAACGGGATGGACTTCAGAGGGATCTGATCAATTTTCATTTATTTTTCCCATTCACTAATAGGCAGATGGAAGACTGGAAATAGACGGGTAGTTCAAAATACTTCTCACTCTTCCAGATTTTTTAATCAATCAGCTCCTCAAGAGCTAGTTTATGAAAGCAATGAATATTTTCCAGCCCAAAATGAGTGGAATCTACTAAAATTTGCTGCTGTTATCTTTCAAATTAACAATCTTAGTAATTGAGTTAACTGTATAAACCCTCACTTCGTGGAATCTACTCATCATATGGTTTTAAATGAAACTAATCGTTTTTAAATGACTCCACAATATATTTGTAAAAATAGGCAAATTGCAAGTAAATTGACAATTGTTTCGATATAAATATCATCATCAGAATGACAGAAGTTACTTTTGACATGATGTATACTTGATCTATATTTGGCTAGTCCAAATAGTGCCCTATCTAGTGATTGAACTGGACTTCCTCGAAGAATTAGAAATTAGAAGACACTTAACAGACCCACAATATGAAGTCCTCAATGAACAGCTGAATCTAGGAAGTTCTCCATTATTAAACTGTCTTCTTAAGTAATAATTGTAAAGATCAGCAGATATAGTTTTCCTGGTTTCCTATATCATTGCACAGTTATACTGATCTTAAATGGGACAAAGATATCCAGAATATCCCCATAGGGCTAATAATATCAAAGCTACTATTTGTAAAATCTTCTTCTTTTTTCTATTCATATATATTAAGTCAATCACTAGATAGGGCACTATTTGGACTAGCCAAATATATATCAAGTATACATCATGTCAAAAGTAACTTCTGTCATTCTGATGATGATATTTATATCGAAACAATTGTCAATTTACTTGCAATTTGCCTATTTTTACAAATATATTGTGGAGTCATTTAAAAACGGTTAGTTTCATTTAAAACCATAATCTTAGTAATGTTTACATTTTTGTTTTGTTTTGATTTCCACTGAATATTTTATTGTTATTGTAGTCAACTGTGGTGGTTATTAAAAAAAAGTTTGATTTAGACAATTCCACATCTTCTATATGTAGTCGGATGGTCGGGACAATTGAATAATAAATATAAAGGCACTATTCGTATCAACTTTTATATTTATAATTATTAAAACGTCTTATACATTCACACTTTACGAAAGATAAAAAGAATATGAAGTATCAGCGTCATTCAACGATTGAGCTGACATGACATTTACAGCGGTACAACACAGACGTGCCAGTGTCGCATATGTAGGGGTTCACTGCACGGCCATCCTGACCTGTTGGTGTCCTCAACAACTTGCCGTCAAAGATTATCTGTGAACAAATGAAATCATAAAAAAAAACTAATAGGCCAATCAAATTTCTTAATTTTGTTGATGTTACCATGATGACAGTTACTTATATTGGAAAATAACCTCAATAGCACCTTCTTTATAATCTTCTTCATTTTTCTCCCATATAAAAGGCCCAGTCTTCTGAAATCCTAGCTAATTGTGTAGTTGCAGTCGAACAATCATTAATACCATATCCCTTCTTTGCGCAAAATTCATAAAGTAACTGGTTTTGAGTTTTCTGGAACTAACTTGTTCCCAAATCTGGACATTTTTTTCCACTCAAGAAATGAAATAATAGTTATTCACGTAATTAGTGGAATATGGACATTATTAACGCACGCATGTGAAGTTTGCACGACGGGGCCGTAGGCCGAGTCGTGTAATCACATAAGAGCATTAATAATTCCTATCACACGTGTTACGTACAAAATTTCATCTACAACTGTTTATTAGTATTATTAACAGTACCTACCTATATTATGAATTTAAAAAAAATTCAATTCAACGTACTGTGTATCATATTTTGTGACCATAGCAACAAAGTCAAACAAGGATGTGGAAATAAAAAAAATTAGTTATGTCATCAAATTGTCAAAGTTGTGTAGTGAATGTATCGTCGATAGATACTTGGTAGATTATAGGTGTGGAAGGGCCTCTGAATAGGTGGTGTTGCTGGTCACTCGGTGGGTCATCTTACAGGAATAAAACAACTACCCGTAGCACTGGGACACGTTCTGTTTATTACTTTAACTTACTATTATACATTAAACTACTTATTACTAACACTAATATTAATAGTAATGGTAATCATAATTATAATGAGAATCGATAATTAGAATGCCCCTTCAAACACTATCGTTAGCAAATTTATACGACGAGTCAAGTTCATCATAAGTAAATATAAATAATACTATTTATGTTTATTTCACGCTTTGAACTTGACTTCGTACGTGCAACATTCCTAATTCTTATTTATATAACGATTCATGATTTATTGGAATTAGCTTCAAGGGAATTTATGTCTTTTCAATTAAATATTATTAAAACTTATTGTTTTGACCAAAAGGCATCACAGTTGAATGAACAAAAGTCTATAAAAATAAGTTCAAGCGAAGACAATCTCCTTTCGGAAATTGAAAAAGCAGCTTCCAGTGTAATTTTAAATATTTAATTCTGGTATTAATATGTTTCCAGATTCTTATTATCGCACTAGTGCAGTAATGTATTCAAAAACGCACTAGTGCGGTAATATACGTCATTATGACACTTGAAATATAGTCAAATCGTACTCGTTACATGACAGTTGTAGATAATAGTTATTTACGTAATTAGTGGGATATGGACATTATCAACGCACGCATGTGAAGTTTGCACGACGAGGCCGTAGGTTCAGTCGTGTAATCACATAAGTGCGTTAATAATTCCCATCACACGTGTTACGTTACGCGGTAATATATTATTATGACATTGAAAATAGTGTCAAATCGTACCTTCTATATGACAGTTGTAGATAAAAAACTTTACACAACCTGACACATAAGGTGACACTTCATAAAACTCGTTGACGTTATGAATTGTCTCACTTTTCGTAACCAGGTACGAAAAGTGAAATATTGGTATCAGAGGTCTTTGGTGTGTGTATTGCTATACCTATTTCGCAATGAGAGAATTAATTTAGATATTGGTTGTAAGCAATGTGTGTTGTCAGTATAGTGGGTTATTCATCTAGTCTGTTTACTGATCGAAGAGTTTCAGCAATTGATCTGACAGCGTCTTCTTATCGTAAATAAACCGTAACTGTGAACTGTAAGCGTGATAGGTAGGAAAAGCTAATATGATTGCCATTGCGACTGCCTGGCGACTGCCTGGCGAATGTGCAGTTTCTAGCTATTTAAGTGGAATAGCCACCTCATTAAAGCCAATCTAATGAATGAATGTCTTTATTAACAAACGTGTACAACACATTTGCCCAAGAGGACGAAGATTAGCTAGAAGCTACTCTTCAACTCTTAACCTTCAAGGGTTACAAAATATGAACAAAAAATATAAATATATATATATATATATATATATATAGGCTGGAGTTCTAGTTTTCATCAAGCGATAGATGAAAACTATGAAATGAAAACAAAATAAGTTATTGATCTTTAACTAATTGAGCTTTTTAAAATAAGCCGAAATATGAAGTATTTTGTATACGTTGAACCTGATTTTTATAAACATTATCCAAACATGGGTAATATTCAATAAAACAATAATTTAAAATTGAAAGAACTAACGTTTCACAAAGTTTTTTGCGCCTTTTAAAATTTAAAATGTGCTTATCAATGTATAGAACACGCAATCTTGCATAGCATCTTTGCATTGAATATTTTTTTCACGTTTTTTAAATCTCAATAACTGATCGATGAATAAGCCTAAATTTTTTGCCACGTATGATATATTTATTTTTATGCCATCCAATTTAAGTATTACTGAACTTTTAATTATCTCTGTATTAGCTCTAGAACTAAATAACACTGCAGTGGTTTTTAACGGATTGATAGTTAGGTTATGTTGTTTCGGAAATTGAAGTATTATATTTAAGTAATAATTAACTGCATCCATAGCCCGTTGCATTTCAGCAAGCTCAAAGTAGTGCAGAAGTTGTGTATCATCTGCATACAGATGTATTGAACTGGTAGTTACAGCTTTTGGCAAATCCGAAGTATATATAAGAAATAATAAAGGGCCCAAAATGGAACCCTGTGGAACACCCGAAACTGCGATCTTGGACGATGAATAGTTATTTTGGACGCGCACACGTTGGTTACGATTCCATAGATATGACTTAAAAAATGACAGTGCATTACCTTCTATTCCAAAGTATTTTAGTTTAGCACACAACAAATCGTGATCATTTAGATCAAATGCTTTGGAAAAATCCAAAGCAATTAGAAAAACGCACATTTTTTTATCAATAGCTCGAATAATATTGTCAGTCAGATTTAACAGAGCAATTGAAGTACATGGCCCTTTCGGAAGCCAGATTGTTCAATTGGCAAGATATGATTATCTAACAAAAATTCACTTACTTGAAGATGAACAATACGTTCAAGAATATTACCGGAAGCAAGCTGATAGGTCGTAAATCTCGAATTGTATTGGGATTAAATGTTTTTGGAATTGGACATATGATAGACTCTTTCCAAGTCTTGGGAAAATATCCACATAAAAGGCAACAATTTACAATATGTGTGATGTGATTTAGAATAATGCAGAGACATAATTTTATCATATACAGTGTAACTCCATCACTTCCAGCTGCATTAGATTTTATGGATTGTATAATGTCAAGAATAATATTCTGTGAAACAGGAGTAAAAGAAAATAAATTATCATGAAACTTATTAGATGTGTAAAGATCTATTTTTTCCTGACAGCTATCGGATTTTTTAAAAACGCTAATAAAATAGTCATTAAGTTCTCTTATCATTTATTATAGCTACGCACCTTTTTTTATCATGAAGACCATTATTGTGAACATGTCCCCTATATTTTGTAAAATTAACCCTGTGAACAAAACATTTTGCTGTTATTTGGGATGTTCAAAACACAACTTTTAGCCGACTCAATCATCCAATCCCTATATGCCATCTGTTAAATCAATTTAGATTCAACAGATATATCGCATTGTTTATTCTGGGTTCGAGATTGAAGTATAATTGTTGATTGTTTGTCAGTTGATTTATCACGAACATTTTCATTTGCAGTTGATGGATGTGTGACATGAATTTCATTTTAGTCTCTCTAATGACCACTCTTGTGGGATGAGTGGAAATAATTCATTCGGTGATAAAACCACTCCACTACCAATTATTATAAAATTCTTGGTAACAATTCTCTGCAAGTAGAATTTTTCGAAATATTGGATATGTTGTGGCATTAGAATATTTTTTTTTGGAGGGGGTTCGGTCACTAGCCAGAATAAATCAATGCCAGGCAATAAAATGGAATTATTGAATATAATCAATAAATTTCAAATTTCAACAATATTAATATAACATACACGGTTATTCGTGAGTGCGATGAAGTCCAATATCTTATTGATATTCAATGATCGTCAAATAAAATTTTCACCATTTTCTACCAGTCCAAAGGTCAATACTTTGCAGCTAGGCGCAAATGTACAGCGTGGTCCAGAACGCCATGCCCTATGAAAGATACATTTTTTTAAATTGCTTTTCTCATCAAATTTAAATTCTTTTTGACTCAGCTATATGCTATATCCAGCCATATGCCTCAACAGACATTGAATTACTCTAGTTAAACGGGGTTTGCGATATCTGCACGATATAACTAACCATTCTGGTTTGTAATTAGAAGAGACAATATCACTTTGGCGTATTTGCTCGTCATCAGAACAAGAAGATATCATTCGTCCAGAAAATCTGAGAGCATAGTCCTGATCTGCTGAAGTCACATTAATATATCCTCAGTAAGGGATGTGGAGATGATGCTTTTATTAACGTCTTCAAACTATTAATTTTTCGCTACCAAGTCTCTGCAGCCGAATGGCTTAAAGTATCTTCGCTCGAGCCCAGTACCTACGTCCTCTGTACAAGTTTTTAACTTGGTCTTTGCTGTATAACTCAATGTTATCAGATAATCATCCAAAACGACTCTCAACCAATACGAAGCAACTTTGACACATACCTCCGTGGATTATCAGGTGAATCGTACCAGCCACTAAACATTGCATTGGACGTTTTTATCTTTCGACTACCTGGAATGTGTTTCAACTTCCCAGCTGATGTGCTTTACCTGACACATTTTTTTCACGTCTATGTGATAGTAGGCCGGTGTTATGACGTTTTATGTAAAGTACAACTCAAGCAAGTATTCACAAAAAGGAAAAGTGTATCCAGTTCAATATTGATAAAATGTATAAAAAGAACAGCAGTTTTTGTGTTATCAATTCTTAAATGTTATGGGAATAAATGAAAAATTTGATGAACTAGGCAAGAGAAGCATAGTCACCCTACTGCGTATTCCAGGATACATTGGGAGGAGACAAATTAGCAGCTGAAGTAGCTAAAACAAGGACAGAAACACACTTTTTGCGGTATCACAGCACCGGCAGTTGAATGGGCAATCAAATCTTTTCAGCCCT
>CAJUYH010003436.1:0-17838 GCA_910591685.1 Galerucella tenella | reverse complement strand
TAGGTGTGAGCCACAATAGACTCTTGTGAGTCGCAGTGGAGGGCCTTCTAGACCCACTCACCACAAACCTAACCTAACCTAACCTAACATTGGAAGAAATAGGTGAAGTCAAAAACTAGAAGATTGGAAAGCTTTAGCAGGAGTTTCGCAGTTTTAGAAATATCGACTTTTCTATCTTAAATGTATTCACACAATTTTTCCTAATCCCCTATAGATAAAATCATTGTCTTGTTTTGGAGTAGCTCTGCGTCAAAAACTGGTTTCAAGAAGCCGAGTGGCATGTTAAATAATACCCGAAGAAACTGAACAATTTGAAATCAGAGCTTGAATGAAAATAAAATGTTTACTCCATTTATTTTCCTTTCACATGTGCAACGTAATTACATCAATATCGCTTCTCCAGCATGTATAAATAATGCATACGTCGCTGCACGAATTGATACTATTTCCAGATTTCGAATCATTTCAATCGAATTTGTCTCATAGTTCGATACGGTGATAAAAGTGGAACAGTTATTCTGTATTTTGCGTCTATTTCCTTAATATCCATTCAGTCATAATGATTATTTTGCTAGTCCAAGAAAATATACCCTGGAATAGAAAGAAGTGCTTAAAATTCTCAGATTAATCCCTGCACCATTTTTCACGATTCAACCGAGCATGACTATAGGTCTGTTCTCACAAGCATCACAGTCAGTCTTTGACAATCCGGATTCGGCGCAAAAATCCTAAAACGTTCTCCCGAGAACACTGCCAAAGACTGTCTGTGATGCTCGTGAGAACAGACCTTATGATAAAAATAAATGTTATCATCTGAATACTGGTGTCTTTGATTAGGTCGTTTCGCTATAACATTTGCTTTTCCAACGTTATTTTAATTTTCAAAACCAATATCCTGAATCAATTCGTCCAATGATTTTAAAATAAAATTGTGGAATAGACACCTAGCAAACATTGGGTCAGTTAATTTGTTATTTGGTAGTCATAAAAAAGTATTTCAATAATAACTACATTCATTCTAAAGTGATATCATGCTTTGTTTAGAGTATCTTAAGAATTGGTAAGTTAAAAGTCATACAATTGTCAGAATACCTTTTAAAGAACAGAGACCAGTAGTCATAAAAAAGTCATTCAATAGTATACTTTGGCAAGTTTCTATAGTTTGGCAAGTATCTGGAGCTACGCGGCATCGGTAAGAGGCGAGGAAAAACATGGCGTATATCTGTCAAACGTACAAATGGCGTACGGTACCTATTTTACCAAGTGAAACTGAAATTACAAAGGTTACTGACAATACCAACGCCACTGGATAAATCAATATCAGTCAATTGGCGAAGTGAGAAGGAAGAACATACGCACGCGCTTGCCAATAAGAAGTCAGCTGGTCGATAAAAATCACCAATTATGTAATTCGTAGGGTGTGATCATTATGGTTTTCGTACAACGTTGCCAGAGCTTGAAAAAGCCCATAACAAATTTGGAAAAGTGTTCTCTTTTAATATTCAATACCAAGCTGGTTTCAGAAAACGGAGAGGAACGACAGATCAGATATTTACAATAAAGAAAATTTTACATTTACACTACATAGTTAGCACTTCAGCTTTTCCATAGTTAAACGTGGCAATGTCGAATGTTTCAGATAAACTTGCCAAAGTATAAGTGGTATCCAGCTATTTATTCTGTTGGTCACTTGATTGTAATTTAATTGACGAGTTATTTAATAGTGATGATATGGTAACTGGTAATGTAAAGTGTTGACAATCGTGTAATTTAAGGGTATTACAGTTCATTTCCAGCTGACTAGTTATTCAATAGTTATTTCAAGGTTATTTTTAATTGATTTTTCAGTTGCTTAGTGGTAATTTTAGTTACGTTTAACTAACGACTTGTTTGATAGAAATATCAAAGCAACCTAAATATTGCTTTTAGTATTTGATCTGTAACATCATTTACCTTAAATTGTAAAACTATTTAAGAGTGGTGTTTGGATAAAAATGGAGTTCGAATTATTCAGAGTAATTTATCGGTAACTCAATCTACTAGTGTCTGCAGAAATCATATAAGTACTTCACGGGATGTAAGTACCTACCTATATTTACTAGTCTCGAACTTTATTGCCATCGCTCGAAATTCACGAGGTTTTCTGCTTTCCATGACTGTCAAACACAAACTAAATGACATAGCTTGCTTAACATTTGACAGTGTACCTATTCTTATTAATAGATAACAGCTGATAGGAGCAGGCGTTAAATATGGTTAAAACATTACAACTATCATCTACTTAACTTTAATTCAGTATACATTCGGTGAATTCATGTATACCTCACGTATACGTATGGTATATATTATGCTCCCATTATTTAAGGCCATACAATTCATTGAAACAGAACCACGAACTTACAATACAATATTCAGCCGAAAGCTGTTGCGGTTAATTGAAGAGTAATCAATTTTAATTAATGTTAATTGGGCAATGAAAAAAAAGTCAACTAATTAATGACTCCAAAGATATAGCCAATGCATTTAATAATTTTTTTAGTGATTTGGGGAAAAATTATGCCCAAAAGATACCCTCCCCCCAAAACTATGCTGAGAATATACACACTCTAGACACAACTATGTATTTGTACCCCACAGATGAGGCTGAAGTGAAACATACTATAAATTCGTTAAAAAATAAAAAGTCACCAGGACTAGACGGCATTAAATCGGAAACTTTAAAAGAAATAAAACATGAAATAGCTACTCCACTTACCTATATGATAAACAAATGCTTCAGTTCGGGAATCTTTCCTAAGTCACTGAAAACAGGGTTAATTAAGCCTATTTTTAAAAACGGAGACATATCTAAAATGGAGAATTATCGGCCAATAACTCGCATTTCAACGATAAGTAAAATTTTTGAAAAGATCTTGAAATGTAGGCTAGTTAAATTCTTCAATAAGCATAACATTATTTCAGAAAATCAGTATGGCTTTAGAGATGGTAAATCGACGGAGGATGCAATATGCTCATTAGTAGAAACGTTATACAATTCCTTGGATAAAAAAATCCCTGCAGCTTGCATCTTTGTGGACCTCTCTAAGGCTTTTGATACCGTTAATCATAGAAAATTATTAAACAAACTAAAATTCTACGGTGTGCGTGGATTAACTTATAAGCTATTAGAGAGTTATTTGAGTGGGCGAGAACAATATGTAATCATCGACAATTGCATAAGCGAGGCTAGAAATGTTACCTATGGCGTGCCACAAGGCTCTGTACTGGGACCGCTGCTATTCAATATATATTTAAATAGCCTACTTTTACTGGACATAAGGGGCAAAATTATTAGCTTTGCCGATGATACTGCCATCCTTTTTACCGCTCCTACATGGGCTCAGTTGAAAACAAAAGCTGAAATCGCTTTTACAAAAATAAAAACCTGGTTTCAATTTAATGAACTAACACTAAATGTAGAAAAAACAAAATATATGCCTTTCACATCATACCAGACAGGTCTACCAAACCTCGGATATTTGGATATTGACATAACTACTAAAATTCCAGAAGTAGATAGGATTAAATATCTTGGAATTATTATTGATCGTCATCTCAAATGGGATCTGCAAGCGAAAAATATTGCTAACAAACTAAGAGGATTACTGTCAAGGTTTAAATACATGAGAGACATCTTGGATGTACACCACTTGAAAATGTTGTACTTCTCGTTAGTGCAGTCACAGCTGAGCTATGGCATCTCTGGATGGGGTGGAGTATATGATTGCCACATTGAAAACGTAAATGTACTACAAAGGTGGATATTACGAATTATTTACCAAAAGAGTATCAGTTTTCCAAGTGATGAGTTATATGTGATGAGCCAAGTTATGGATTTAAGGCAATTATACTGCCTTAAAATACTGCTCTACCTAAAACGAAATGAACATATATTAGAACGTCTTGAACACACTCATGATACTAGGCATAAACAGAACACATACAACTTACCAAAAAGAGAAAAAACTATTGGACAACACTGCTTTGATTACTTGGGCCCAAAAATTCTAAGTCAAGTACCTGTAGAACTACAAAACATTGAAAGATATAAGGAATTTAAATGTGAAATAAAAAAATGGATATTATCAAAAAGTAGAGACTTTTTCCAAAATATAATAAACAAGATGTAAAAAGAAAAATATGTGGTTGTGTGTATGTGCGAATATATGTGTATGTATGTGTTGAGAATTAATTTATATCTACCTACCCGACTCACCATATCTACTGAACTTGTCAATATTACTAAATTTGTCAATACTATACCGGATTGATCATTGTTATTGTACTGTTAATACTAAAAATAATATTTACTTAATTGTATCTTTGTAATTAAATTTTACTGTATCTATATATTATATCACACACAAGCTGTTGGTAACCTAGTTACTCTCAGCTTCAGTGATTAATTGTTTACTTCTACATCAAAAATGTTAGTTAAATTTTGTAGTTTGTATATTTCTGTTTTGTTGTGAAATAAACATATATATATATATATATATATAATACAGTGAGAAATCCTTTGTTGATGTGGAGATCAATGGTTCGATTGTCTCTGTCCCTGCCTCTTAGTTCATTTCAATGCCAAAGTTAATCGATTTTCAAACTTGTTATCTCACACAATCATAGTTATGTTACAATATATGGATTGAATAAATTTGTTCTGCTATTTTTAATTCGGAAATTAATCACTCTGGTATCGCCATGCAATATCTGATGATCATATCTGTATAAATTAGAAATTTTCGAAACAAAGAAAAAATGTGAATTTTTTCAGGAACATTATTTCGTAGATATTTTCATGCTATCCTTCTATAGGGTGTCTCAAGCTAAATGCCAGGTATCACTTATTTTTTTGTTAACCATGCTATGGTTCTACCAGATGTTGAGTTGAGTTGAGTTGGGAGTGGGGAATAGGACTAAATGAGCTACTACTAGTCTCTGAGACTTTCCTCGGGAACTAAGTAGAAGTAAGCGGGCACAATAGATGTCCTAGGTCTCAGTGAAGGTCATATAGATACATGCCATGCACAATGCACATAGCCGAACACGAAAATTTTATGTATGACATTCATGTGACTAATCTGAACAAGTGAAAAGTGGAGCTGGGTGCGCACCAATGCACATTGTCGAATACGCTATCAGAAACTGAAGCTGATAGATAAAAATGGTTTTCATTTTCAGAGTCAGAATGACAAACATCTACTCGACCGGCAGAAAAATTGGAACTGTGTGTAATTAACAAAAAATATCGTGAACGATATCTCAGTAAATGGAAACTATTTGAATGTGGTAGCTTTTCATAAAAAATGATTATTATGCCTGTCTTTTTCGTTTTTACACAGATGTATGTCTTACAATAATTTCTCAATTGAAAAAATGTATAAAGTTAGGAAAGGTTAGTAGAAATACACAGATCAACGCTCCCGCATTTCATTTTAATACAACCTAACTGGGTTTTTTTCCTGTGTGACAGATGTCTCTTGCATTAATAAACATAGTTGAACCCCATTATTTTGTGATGAAAAGTACGATGGAAGTAAATTTTCAAATTATGTTAAAGTTCAAAGGAATGGAAAATTCTAATCATAAAAGCAAGAGACAAAAAATATTTTCAAAATTTGTATCTTAAGAAGATTATTCAGAATCCTTCTTGCCACTCGGGCTTTCACATGTTAATTTACTAATCCAAGCGCCAAATAAGATTATCATAATGTAATGTTTTTCTTATTTATTTAAACAGTTTTTACCGTGGGATAAAATTATACACTCTCTATGGCTAATTACTATTGATTTATCAAAGAAACACTTCCACACTATAATAAACTTAATAGATATACACACTACTTAATGTCTACTAATTTATCTACACTCGGTATAATAATTGTCCTAATTTATCTTCAACACTATTTATATTCACTTCTGTTCACTCACTGTATACTGAAACTGTTACAGAATCACTGTATATTGAACAACTCTTGACCCACTCGAAAACCCGCGTATATACAGGGTGTTCCACGACGAGTGAAAACTATCTGTATATGGCAAAATACTAATAGTAAAATCACGAAAATTTCTACGTTTGGGTTTTCGGATACGATCTTTTCAACTAAAATATTTTCAAAGATGGCCGACTTCCGTTTCTACCGGAAGTCGACTGTAACTTTGTTATTTTAAATGGAACACCCTGTATATTAATACATTTTTTAAATCTACGTAATATTTAAGTATACTTTTGTCTGAACAAATTTTTCGAAAAATGCACACTTTTTGAGTTATTAATTTTTTTGTAGAAAATTTGACCGTTGAAGACCCTTATAAATTATTTTTTTACGGGAGGACCCTTGAAGATATGAAAATGGTTTCTCTTCGGTTGCCTTGGGCAAGGTCAAACATATTCGAATCTATGTTGAAATTTTTTTCATTTTATACAGGGTGTGTAAAAAAGGGTTCAAAGTTTAACTTCATAAATATCAAATTTCTTCATTTTTTAAATAGAACCAACCTGTTTTTCCTATTTTAATGCATTCAGGAGAAAAAAATAAGGCAAGTTCCTGTATACTTTCCTATACCTAAAACTTACCGTTATCCAGATATTAAATGTTTTCTGTAAATTTTTAGAGATGCAGGTGTGGTCTAAATTTTGATACAAGCACTAAGAAATGAAAAAGTCTTTTTCTTCAACTGTCTAAAAAAAATCAAATCGAATTGTTTTTATTAATCCTATTTCAACTTTTAGTAGTTTCCGAGATATTTGAGGTTTTAAATTGTTATTATATTTTTTAACAAGTTTAAATTTTTCATGTATACTTTTAGTAGGCTTTGTAATAAATAACACTTATTTTACTGACATTTGTTAATTGTTGATACTTTCGAAAATCGTTAAAATGGCTCGTTCACAATTTAATAACGAAGATTATGTAAATTTGCTTTTAATACATGGTGAATGTGAAAAAGTTGTTACAAGAACATGTACTTTATTTGCTGCAAGATATCCAGATATTCCACGACCAAACTCGCATACTGTTAAAATAATCCCTAACAATTTAAAGCTATACGGTTCATTTGAAACAAAAGTAAATCGAATTAAACCAGTTATTGACAATAATAATGCCGAAATTAATGTTGTTGCTTATTTTACTGCTTATCCAGAAGCATCAATACCCGTTGCCGTAAGACAGCTTGGAGTAAGAAAATCGTCGATTCACCGTATTTTACGAAAACATAAAATGCATCCCTATTCGTACAATTTGTGTCAAAATTCAAAACCAACCGATTTTACTAAACGAATAGACTTTGCTGAGTTTTTACTAACAAAATGCCAGGAAGACGACGATTTTTTAAAAAACATAATTTGGTGCGACGAATCGAAATTCACGAAAAATGGATTATTTAATAGACACAATTCCCATTATTGGAGTCAACATAATCTTCATTTAACCAAAGAACGTGCTTTTCAAGATCGGTGGCAGTTCAATGTCTTTTGTGCTATTAGAAATAATCAAATAATAGCACTTCATTTTTACGATGGGAATTTGAATGGTTAGGAAACACAATCAATTAATTTATTCCCAATTAATTATGTAAAAAACACTGTTTTTGTATTTTTTAATGTTTTTTGTTGTATTTTTAGGTGAAAGATATCTTGATATTTTAAGAAATTTGAAACAAAATTATTTAGACCGCTTGCCACCAGACGAATTAAGCAAACTTTTTTTTATTCATGACGGTGCTCCTGCTCACAGTTCAATTGTCATAAATACATTTTTAAAAGAGCAATTTGAAGACAGGTGGTTAACAAATAATGGTCCTTTTCGGTGGCCCCCTCGTTCTCCCGACATGACGCCTTTAGATTTTTTTATATAGGGTCACATAAAACAAGAGGTTTACTCACAAGCCTTAACATCTGAAGAAGATTGTGAGCTAAGAGTTCGAAATTCCTTCAATTCTCTTTCTGAGATGATGATCAGCCGTGCGACGAATGAAGGCATACTGAGAAGGGTTGAAAAATGCATTGAAGTTCAAGGTAGCAATTTTGAACATTTACTTTGAAACATAAGACTATTTTTCTTTGACTTTTAATTTTCCATAAAATTTGGTAGCATATCTTATTATTGTCACAAATGGTTTAATTCGATTAACTTTTGCTTAAAATTAACCGAATAGCTTCAAATTGTTAAGTATTCTTTTAACAATGTGCGATTTCGAACGCGGTCAATCTGGATATCTTACTGCAAATAAAGCACATGTTCTTGTAACAACTTTGTCATATTTACCATGTATTAAAAGTAAATTAACATGAAATTTTTTATTTCTTAGTGCTTGTTCAAAATTTAGACCACACCTGCATCTCTAAAAATTTACAGAAAACATTTAATATCTGGATAACGGTAAGGTTTAGGTATAGGAAAGTATACATGAAGTTGCCTTATTTTTTTCTCCTGAATGCATTAAAATAGAAAAAACAGGGTGGTTTTATTTAAAAAAAATGAAGAAATTTGATATTTATGAAGTTAAACTTTGAACACTTTTTATACACACCCTGTATAAAATGAAAAAATTTTCAACAAAGATTCGAATACGTTTGACCTTGCTTGAGGCAACCGAAAAAAAACCATTTTCATATCTTCAAGGGTCCTCTCGTAAAAAAATAATTTATAAGAGTCTTCAACGGTCAAATTTTCTACAAAAAAATTAATAACTCAAAAAGTGTGCATTTTTCGAGAAAAGTTTTCAGACAAAAGTATACTAAAATATTACGTAGATTTGAAAAATGTATTAATATACAGGGTGTTCCATTTAAAATAGCAAAGTTACAGTCAACTTCCGGTAGAAACGGAAGTCGGCCATCTTTGAAAATATTTTAGTTGACAAGATCGTATCCGAAAACCCAAACGTAGAAATTTTCGTGATTTTACTATAAGTATTTTGCCATATACAGATAGTTTTCACTCGTCGTGGGACGCGTATAGTACCTCGATTCTCTAGAACTTTCTTGAATTCACCGCCTTCTACGCTGTTTGAGAACAATCTCGATATTACCTGCGAAATAACCTTTCTAGAAAGGTCGCATTCATAGTTTGCGACAGGACCGGCTTCAGAATCAGTGAGTTCGTAACAATAACTTTCTCAAAGTAATTAATTATGTAGCTGATATTTGTCCGTACTCATTTTACTAAGACAGTGAAGTAATCCTGCAATTTTTTTCTCGAGTAGCCTTCTACCCTTTTACAGGTGTTGAATTCCAGTTATAGCTTCTAGCGATCTCTCCTTCCCTACCATGCGCTTTCCTACATGAGCTTATTATCGATGCATCTTCTTTTGGGCAATTCTCGTTGCTGATTGCATGTCTAGCACTAGTTGAAAGATATTATACACTATCATGAGGATGATATTTGGAGTGAAACAGAGCGTGCGAACCTCCCAATAATAAGCATACTAGAAAAGTAAACAGAAGTTTTATCTGATGCGAACATAAATAGTGTTCAAGTTCACTTTTTCCATTTTTTTGGCATCCACATATATGTTGCCACTCACCATTCAGAAGTGATAATCATCCAATAACTTTTTTCTTGGCTCCTCAAATTTATCCCTCAATACTTATTCAATTGAGATGAATGTCTGAAAAGTGATTTATTTAATATTTGACCATATGCAAACTTTCATTTACGAATGCTTATAAAAAGTATGTCAAGGTATTTTATTCATGCATTCATTTATTTGATTGGGTTGTGCTAACAGTCCAGGCGCTTGAACTTGAGCCTTGTACCATTTCCCATGTTATCTAATTCCGTTCCAGGAGCATCGTGTTTTTTATATGGGCCACTAGTTCGAAACGAGTAATTTTCAGTAGCTGTGATGGTTGTAGTATCACCTCTCCAACGTGCTTCCGTATGAGTCTTTGCAAGTTCTCGCAGAAGCAGAGTGTGTGGCTAGGTGTTCCACTGAAGAGATCACATTCCCTCCACACAGGCTCACTAACTTTTCCCATTTTCTGCAGATGTTTCCTCAATTTGCAAAGTCCAGTTACCAGGTAAACTCTTTGTATGATGGAGGTGCCCTTGTGTCGACCTCCATTTGAGTTGGCACCCCCTATCTAGCCAGTTCCTGATTTCCTCCTTTATACAGTCCTGATTTCCTTCTTTATACAGTCTTGTGATTTCACTTAACGGTACTGGACCTATAAAATCTCCTTTAATTTTAACTAACCGGTCCTCCATTTCATTACCTGCAGCCCCCTCATGTGCCCCTCATATACCTATACTAGAGACACTTTATTGTTCCTAGCCAGCCTGATGAAGGATTCGTTATTCAGTTTTTCATTAGTATATAGGTATACCTAGTTGCCGGATTACCGATAGTTTTAATCAGAGACTGGCTGTCAGTGAATATGTTGATTGTCTGTCCGGTATATTCTTTTCTGGTGCTTTTAACGACAATAGGGTAAAAGCAAAATTTTTGCTATTGGTGGGAATTGACGCTTTATCAGGTCTCCTAACACCTTGCATGCCTATTTTTTCAAAAAAATATAAACTTTACTTTTAAAACGACTTTAAAAATCATAAAATTTGAAAGTCCGCTTGAGCGCGCTTTACGTCATAAAGATGGCTGCCCCATGGTGTGACGTCATATGTTTACGTTCTTATTCGTGTATCAAGCTCTGAGTTCTTGTCACCTCATTTGTTTCTGAAAGGTTTAAAAATGGATAAAGCCAAAAAAAAACTTTGTATTCGAAGTATTGCATTGTTCCAGTGTGTGAATCAACGTCTATTAAAGTCTAGACAAAATATTTGTTACTTTACCTGGTGGCGCAAGCAAAAATACAGTTAAAAGTACCTACTTCTATGCTGGTAATTTTTATTCTTGAATAGTTTGAGGTTATGTACCTATATGTCTAGGAATCAACCATAAAAACATCATTTTCTTACGACCACACATCGAAATAAGGTTGGTATATATTATATAAATGAAACATAGTTTAAGTCGTACTTACGGTAATGCTTTAACTTCTCTTATTTCCTCTGCATTAAAACTGCTGTTTGACTTCGTAAATTCAAGCAGCATAAATGAGTCTACTTTGGGCAAGTTATCAGTTTGTGCTTTTACAAAACCTTCGCTAGCCATATATTCACTCAAAAAATATGAAATAATCGTCACTGAGCACTGAACTATATATTCTTCCGAAAGTTTTAAAATATCCTCTGAAATATCGAATATTTATGTCACCTTTCCACTTTACGTTGACTTTTAGAAATAACAAAAAGCACACACAAACACGTAATGGTCTCAAACAAACATATAATAGATGTTTACGTAATTAGTTATGAAAAGAGCGATATTGTTCAACAAGCGTAATATTTGCCAAAACGAGCGCCAGCGAGCTCTGCAAATTACGCGTGTTGAACAATGTCGCTCTCTTCATAACGTGTTTACGTACAACGTTTTATCTAATTCCGCGCTTTCATAATATTCAATAAAATCTTCAATTACAATAATAATATTGAAGTGGATTCAAATGGTGTTAGAAGTATTGTTACTATGATGTATTCACCCAGAAAATTGACTTACTTTAAATAACTGTGTCCTGAATAATGTTTTCAATGTTTATAAATCTCAAAATACTATTGAATTAAAATAATGGGTTAATTGTAGAGTTTAAATAATGAAATAATTGTCAGTTTTGACAGTACCTACCTAATTAATAAAATATTCTTTGAAACTCATGTGGTATCTCTATGTTGAAACATAAACAGTTACGTAAAGTTTTTACATAACTACTTTTCAGAACTGATATATGAAGGTTATGAAAAATGTGACGTTACCTAACGTCAAGGAGTGACGTAAAGTGTCACATTTGATAGCGGAATTAGATAAATGATATTTTTACGTCGATGAAGCAATTAATAGTTGATTAATGCTGCTTTCGTTTATTTGGGCTTCAAGCACTTGTGCGTGACGCCTCAGCCGTCACGACTTTTGAGTACCTAAATCGAACACGATTTTTTAGGATCCTCAAAACCACCTGACATGTGCCAATGCCAATGAATTTCCTGTGTTGTTAGAAGAACAGTTTTCAATTATAATGTTTTTGTTAATAACATTTTGCATATTTAGATATTTTTAGTAAGGTTTAAATCGTATTAAATCGTAATCGGCACAATCTTAACCTTTAAATAAACGTCAAACCGGAAAAACGTCAAATATTTAATGTCCGTGGCTTATTGAAGCTCATACTTTTCGGTATGTGCTTGAGGGGCAAGGGGGAGGTAAGACTAGGCGTCACGCCTGGTAATAAACGAACGGAATTCAGTCACTACGAGCTGCTACTAGCAGCCAAAAGTAAATAATCGAAAACGCTTTAAATTACAATATAAACACAAAACTACACATAACCTAATATTGACATATTGACATTGATAAAAGTAAACAAGCATGAAGCAAGAGATGATATGACATCACACGTAAAATCGGTAGAGTTTGGAAATCCTCGGGTCGTGGTCGGAGACTGCAATAAAATTTAAATTTCATTTTAAAATTTGGAAGTAATTTCCAATGGAAACTGGTTTATTTCCTATTATTAGTCATCTTTGATATCAACTTTACTATCATAAATTAATATCTAAGCAAAATATGAAATATGCGTGTACCCTATTGTCTCTGCTTGAAACACATTCGTATAACGACCAATGCTAAAGAAAATTCTCGTTCTGGGTCCTTTCATACCAGCCCCAGTGCCATGGTTTGTTTTGGAACCATCGGTGCACCAGATGATTTCTCCGGAATTAACTGAGTGCATCACCTGTTTTCCAGACGGGATAATGATATTCACTTGCTTTGTGAATATATTTTCCGGTATCGTGATATCAAAACTCATGTGAAATATGGATTTATTTAGTATTGTCCCAGTTGTATAAGCGTGTCCTTCCCGAACATGTTTAGGTGACCATAAGTCTCCCGATTCCAGCCTAAGAATTGTCATAATTGCCTCCACCCTTACAAAAAGTTTTAAAAATGAAGCCCAGTGAGGGCTTACATTCATGCCGTCCCCGTGCTATTCATCACCCTGGTACTACCCAGAAGGGCTTGTCTTTGCATAGCAGTATATTCACTGCAGAGGACACTTCTGTCCTCCTCCACCAGACTATTGTTCCATAGGTTATCGTTGGCCTGATCACAGTTGTGTAAAGCCAGTCAACCACCTCGGGTCGTATTCCCCAGGTTTGGCCCATATCTCTTAAGCATCGCCAAAAAAGCCTAGTCGCAATAGTAGTAATTTTTTCTAGTTGTGTCTTCACATTCGGTTTGGAATCACTTCCAGATGTATAACCTCTTCGAATCTGGAGATATGTCAATCTAATTGTAATCAACGAATGTGACAACACCTCTCTTGTATTGAATGTTTGTTGTCAGATGTTCGGTTTTAGTTAGACCCAATATTTCAATGTATCCATTCAAATATATTCAGAAAACGGAGTTATTGTACAAACCTGTTTCTGATGCAGCATGTATTATTGTTATTATTTTTCATTCAAACTTTTCGTTTGAGTTCCATGGGTGTTATACCTTGTCGAGGTGGATAGTTGAACGATTATGACATATGTTACTGAATATCTTTATCTTATAAGTAATCATGAGAACAATGACTTCATCACATTATCGCTTGCCTCTCATTGATGGTACACTATTTTAATCTCATTTGAAAAATGGCTCTCTACAAACTTCCTCGGCTACAAACATTTCCCTTCCCGTTTTTAATTAACAGCTTTTTCATACAATCTAGAGTTGGTATCATTTATTTTGTTCTTGGTCAACACATTGGGTTGTATTGGCGTCATTTCGTTTTTTTTTCTCTTTTATGTATTGTCTTATTGATAAAATCTTTTACTGTGGATATAGAGGTTTTGGTCAGCTTACATGTTTTTTTTGCTGCACCGGTTATACTATAACCTCAATCTTCAAATACTCATACTTAATTCCAAGCACAAGATTACTTTCATTACAAATTAAAATTCTGGGACCATATATCAAAAATAATTATCCCTCGATCCCCACTTTTTATTTCATCATTTTAGTGATATTATATGTAAATATAGAAAGGACTTTGGAAATAAAGAAGGTGCTGCACCCAGTTCAGGCAAAGGAAAGTAAACTATGGAAGATTTTTTTATATTCACACAATCAGATTAAAATATTTAAAGAGAAGGTGGTCAACCATTTATAATGAAAAATAGTTTTAACTTGATGTACAAAAATTCGGATATATATCTTCCGAAGCACAAATAGATGTTGGAATAATTAATTTCACCATCAGCCAAATATTCCAGTTGTAAAGGAATCATACTATTATGCATTATCTTGTAGCTCTTCGAAGAAACTTAGTACGATACGATGCTGTATTATTGTTATCGTTCAAACTGCCTTGGGTTTGGGTTTAAGTACATCACGATGGTATAAATCAAAATGAAATATTATGGGACGGAGTATCCTAAAGATATTTTTTTTTGTTGCAGATTGCCATTAAGGTAGAAACTCATTCCTGTAGGCATGGTACCAAAAAGAGTAATTTAGAGAAGAATCAAAACCAAAGATGCATTCCTTGTAAGTATAAATAGACAGTTATCAAATCACATAGTGATGTTGGAAAATTAGGGCCAAAGTATTTATTTGGATGAGGTTATGAAAGGAGAATATACAAATTAAATTCTCATATATTTTGGTAGACGAGATCGTTGAATTTTTGTTTTGTCAAAATGAGTTTCTCAATCTGGATCGAATTACTATATGAATATCGTTTATATGATTATCGTTAACGAAGTACCAAGAAACTAGAAGCTGTAATTAATATATTATTTATTCCATGGTGAAAATAGCAACATTGTTTTTTTTATGAGGTTATTACATGCGCATGAAGCTCCACGGTATATATCGTTGCTAGTCCAGACAAAGACCTTGCGTTGAATATATTTTCGCGTGAGAATGGACTACCAGCACCTATCACTGTGCCAGAACCATCAGTGTAGATAACTTGAAATCATGGATATTCACTGAGTATAACCTATAGTTTGTTCAGGACTCGTTTTGTATCTTGTTTGTTGAGAAGTGGACTATCTTCTCTTGTTACGACAATATTTCTTTCCCAAGGAGGAATTTCTGGAAATTGGGTATAGAATACGGGAGGTAGATAAATTCGCGATTCTTCAATTAATCTTCAAAACCTTACTCTTGATGATCCAGTGATGTCGTTTTTATTATTGAACATGATCTTGATGCTGGGATGCTTAGGATGTGCCCATATTCGCTCTGTAGTTCAATAACAGTTGTTTTCTTATGTATTTAAATGGGGGAAAATCTATCTCGCTGCATAAAAATTTGTATGGTGTCGTGCATCTAGCGCCAATCTCAGAGCTGTGCATTAAATAGACATACTGTATTAGTGAGTGATTAGTTCAATTTTATAGCATTACAAATCCCTTCGATGGTACAGTATCGGAAGTGAATGTTTTTTTTTCAATATTAATCCGGATTGTTGAAGTAGCGAACGTGGGGGTGTGTCGAAAAACGCGTTTTGATTGGCGTAACTTCACGGAACAGGAGATGAGATCGGTGTTGAAAGAATAGGCATACGCTATGTGCAAAATTTTCAGCTCAATCACTTGCCGGTTTGGGTAGGATTATTATTGTTATTATGATGTTCCAAAATGTTCCTTCTTTTTTTTTCTGATATTTATCATTACTGTAGTTTTACAATATCTGTTTTACTCTTAATGTTAGTTTATTTAACGTGTTTTGTAACAAATATTAGGGATACTGCTTTGGGCTCGTCCTGTTTGTATTCCAATTATATATAAATAATAATAATAATGATTATATAAATTGGATGTGGACTCGCTTTTGTCTGCAAATTTCTTTTTTAAGGAATTCCAGAATTGAGAACACTCTGATTTGACTAGCATTATAAGCGGAAAACAATTTTATTATGAAAATTCTATCGCAAAAAAATAGCTTCACCGTCCCCGTTCTGTGAAGTCAATTCGATTTTGAATTACTCCAATATAACCATTATATAAGATAATACATAGATATAACGTGTTTAACAATGTCTGATTACAATCAAATATCTAAATATCTTTCTATCTTATGAAAATAAATCACGCCTATTATATTTATTTGAATTTTGTGTCTCAGTGTAGGCTCCTTATACTTGGGTACTTATATCAAAATAATCTCCACATACATACAGGGTGGTCCTTGAGTATTGTACAAAGAAGTACAGTACAATCTTTACTCCAAAATATTGCGATTTGAACCAACTAGCCTTATTAAAATGTTGATGTTAAGAGATATACAGGGTGTTGAACATGAAATTTTAATTTTCGTTTTTCACAATAACTTTAACGCTTTTCGACGTATATGCACAAAAATTTTAGGTTGATGGGTTTTTGGACATGAAAAATCATAATCTTGTACCTATTTTGATGTTTTTTGTAGAGAGCGCCACATAGGCTACGTATGCGGCATAAATGTACTCATAACTTTTTTGCCTTTCACATTAGAGCTAGTTTTGTGAAAAATAATTGAAGCCACATCATTAAAACAAAAAAAAGGTATATCACTAAGTATCGTCAAATCTTAACGGTTTCAGAGATAATCACATTTTAGTGATTAACTACATGATTATTACTTAATGAAATTATGTTCTAAAAATGTAGTTGTGTGAACGATAATTATTATTTTTGATTAACAGTACCATACATATTTTTCATGTTAACTGATACTATACCCTAATACTGTTCATCTTAATACTAAAAAAATAAACATCGTACACACTACATTTTTCAAATGTAATTTCATTAAATAATATACATGTAGCTAATCACTAAAATGTGATTATATCTAAAACCGTTAAGATTTGAGGATACTGATGTAAGAGGCAAAAAAGTTTTGAGTACATTTATGCCGCATACGTGGCCTATGTGGCGCCCTGTACAAAATACATCGAAATAGGTACAAGATTATGATTTATCATGCCAAAAAACCCTCAACCTCAAATTTTTGTGCATATACGTCGAAAAGCGTTGAAGTTATTGTGAAAAACGAAAATTAAAGTTTCATATTCAACACCCTGTATCTCTCTTAATATCAACATTTTATTTAAGCAAATTGGTTTAAATCGCAATATTTTGAAGTGAAGATTGTACTGTACTTCTATATACAATTACTTAAAAACCACCCTGTATATTGTAGAAATCATAGAAATTCTGGGTTCACATCTAACCTGCCTAATCCATAATTTTTCTCTGTTTTGAATAATTTTTGGGAACTTGTATAAAACACTTCTCCGGGGTAATTATTGTTTATGTATCATTCACAATTTTACTTGTCCGAGAGCTAGCCACGTAAAACGCATGTTAAACGGTTCCACCAAGATTTTTTTTTAATCGATGCTCTATGTGCCAAAAAACCCAAAGCCAAATTTCTGCTCACAGGTCGGACTGCAATAGGGTGTGGCGGGGGGGGTAAACACGACGTTTTAATTAGGGCGATTGAGCACATGTGGTTCCACTCTTCAAGTTGTTTCTATGTGTAGTCTAGCCCTCCACTAGAAGCCAAAAAAATGGCAGAGCATTTCCGGGCTGCGAAGTGCTCGGCAGAGTGATGTAAACACGACATTTACATATCGCTAATTTAGCACATGTGGTTCCACTCTGCAAATTGTTTCTATGTATAGTCTAGCCCTCCACTGGAATAAAAAAAAATGGCAGAGCATTTCCGGGCTGCGAAGTGCTCGGCAGGCCTCGATCC
>CAJUYH010003435.1:0-32625 GCA_910591685.1 Galerucella tenella | reverse complement strand
TTTTTTTTTTGTTCCTTTCGTGTAATGAATGAAGTAATATATTATTTAGGACCACTTAAATGTATGTAGGGCTAAGACGTCGGTAAGTAATTTACTTACCGACGTCTGAACGGTTAGTGAATCACTTACCGACGTGTTAGACTTAGAAACCAGTAAACACAACCTACCATCCTGACAACCGATGCTGTAAATAAACAAAAAAGATCGATCGCGCAAAAAATATGTTTTCAGTAGTAATAACCCATTGATAATTGTTCGAAAAAATCTTATGACAGATTTCGAAAGCTTGTTGCCTATAAGCAACAAGCTTGAGAAAGTTGTCATAAAATTTTTGAGCATTTATCCATGTCCGAGGGTTATTCGGATAGAAAATTTTTTGCCAAATATAGTATAACAACCAAATCGTGACATTTCGAAATATTAAATATTCGAAACTTCAAAATCGAAATAAATCAATATGTATCCATGGCAACGTGTGAAAATTGCCCATGGTCTGTTTTCAGTGTAATGTTGACATGATTGGCTGAGACTGTTCATATGATATAAAATGAAGAAATTTTATTGGTTTTTGGAATTGACAAAAAATTTTCACATTAATTAACCTAATGACCGCAGCCCATTGTATCCTTGTTGTTTTGCTTTTTGTGATTAGTGAATCATTTCATGCAAATGACATGATCGCTCATTATTCAATAATGATGGAAATCTGTGAATAAAATTGATCATAATATTTGAAATGAAATTCTGAGTGGTATTTCAATAAATAATATCGTTGTGATATATCACTCAATGATAATATCAAATATTCTATAGTGACAAAATAAATATGCACAGAGTTTGATCTTTCAGTTTTTCGCACTTTACACAATTTGTTTTATTCGAAATAGTTATTTACGTAACTAGTTATTAAAAGAGCGATATTGTTTAACAAGCGTAATATTTGTCAAAACGAACGCTAGTGAGTTCTGCAAATTACGCGAGTTGAACAATGTCGCTCTCTTCATAACGTGTTTACGTACAACGTTTTATCTAATTCCGCGCTTTTATAATATTTCATAAAATCTTCAATTACAATGGTAACATTAAAGTGGATTCAAATGGTGTTGAAAGTATTGTAACTATGAAGTATTCACCCAGAAAATTGACTTATTTTAAGTAACTGTTTCCTTAATAATGTTTTTTTAAATGATAAATCAACTCCAATGTTAAAATGTCATATACCTGGAAATGTTATTGTCACTTTGACATCGATAAAAAAGGTGCATCCTTTTTTATCGCGATAAAAACTCCTCTTCCTCAATATCTAGTAAGCGGACGTCACTTTTAAAAAATGACAATGAGTCGCAAGTTAATAAAGATAAGTATTTTTGTTGTTCATCCATATATTCTGTCGTTAATTTATCTTGCCAAAAAACACTCGAGCCTTTCTTTTATCAGATAAATTTCTCTTTAACTCAAAGTTTTGCCAATCACTAAATTTGCTCGAAAAACTGACATTAGATAAAATCGCGACACCGAAGGTCAGATTTTCTCTTAAAATTAGTGATTGGCAAAACTGTTTCGTTGCAAAGAGAAATTTATCCGATAAAAAAAAGCTCTTGTGTTTTCACTGTTGATTATAAATCTTAAAATACTATTAAATTTAAATTATGGGGTAATTTTCTATCTAGAGGTAGAAGCGGTTATTGTAAATAAAAAAAAAACAAAAAATCATTTAATCCAAAAATGTATGTGAACTAATTAATTTTGTAATATATTCTTGATCTTAAAAGTTTCCCCAACATTTTCACGCAAACTCCATTGGAATTACTCCAGTTTTATTAAAGTTACAGTATTTAATATATATATTTTCTTGTATATTCAAGATTTCTAAAATTTACAAAATAATGAAAAGTGCCGTATTTCGTAAGTAGGAAAAATTTTTTATCCGTAAATCTTATCTATGGAGCAGACCTCCCAAATAACAATTTCCATCGTTCGAAAAATTGTTTCAATGCCACCTGATCATATAATATATATTTTATTGAGATACTTGGTTTTTTATTAGAATATAATATTTATATTATATATGAGTAATTTGCTAAAAATTATTATGTGCTATGACAAAAAATGCCAGCTAACACTCCCCTTTTCAAAACGCCCCATCACAATTATTTATATCTACATTATAACTGTACAATAGTTTATATTGTATTCCGCCGCGCTTCAGAAAATGGACATGCGCGGATGCGGAACACATACTTAGTTTACCGAATTTTTTCCGGACAAACCATTGCTCGGACGAAAGAAACGCAGGAAACCTTTTTTGTAGAAAAACACTCCCCCTACAAGGAGATATTTTTTATTTTTCTCTACCTTCCTCCCAGCGCGAAATATTGAAAAATTTCGAAAAAAAAAAGTTTTTCGAATTTTTTTTTCTAATTTGGGAAATCGATAGACTGGTAAACTTTTTTTTATATCAATCTCCATACTTTAAGGTACCGTATTGCTAATTGGTTGGTTGTTACCCCTATAGTCTGGCCTAATCCTATAATGAGGTTCTACCGAACGAAATAAATAGAAAATTCATGTATCTGGAGATAAGAAAAATTTCTTGGTGTAGTTTTGAAGGTGAAACGTGGGGATATAAAAAAAAATTTGATAAAAAAATTTTAAAGATCTCAAATTTGTGAAATTTTCAATTCCAAATATTTTCCAAAATAGACGAAAAATTTTTGGCTAAAGTTCTTCTGTATACTACCTCCCGTAAGAGATCCTGGAATTTCTTGAATTGTGGTTTTTGTTTTTTTTAATATGATTTCTTGAATTTTATTAGAAAAATGTCATCTCAATTAGGTTTAACGTGTAACTTTGTAATTTTGAACAGTTAACATTTTATTGATTGGCAGAATAATGAGCAGAAAGGAAATGGATGACATTTGTTCAATCATTTTACAGAGAATTTCAAATCTGAGTTTAATCAACATTCTATTATGAAAGTACTCAACCTGGAAAACGTTAATATTATATTAATCTTCAAGTTCGGAGGAATTCAAAGCTATGCCGAATGTGAATTAAATTTACACTTGAAATGCTTTATTGAGAAAATGAATAAACAAATGTCCTTTTTACTCGTCATTATGCTAACAAATAAAATGTTAGCTGTTAAAAATTACTGAATTACATGATTTCTTGAACTCAAATGGGATATAAACGAAAAGGAAAATTTCCCTGCAAAATTCAATAATTCATATTTCTTAAAAAACGGTTCAAGAAATTGAGGATCTCTTACGATTGTTACAAGATGAAATACGAAGAGGTGAAACGTGAAGTTTCACAGTCGCCTTTGTTATTCTTCCGGTTGCTTTGCCGTATCGTATAACCAGGGACTTGGTGTCGAATTCGCAAAACTCGTTATAAGTGGAGGTGGTTAACTGTGAATCGAAAACAGCCATCTTTCTTTCCGATCTAAGTTGTCTATTAAAACAGACGTTAGCATTTCAACCGCTGTGGGATATATCTGCTAATATCATACTAAAATTTTAAGATCCAGATTACTTTTTCACTTATGATATTCCTACAGCGGTTGGCTTCATAGATTTTTTCTAACAAAAAATAATTGTTAAAAAAAGAAACTAAAACAAGTATCTTGAAATTGATACCTACCTTTGAACCGATTTTATGGTTTCATAAAAACTGATGGACTTCGAGGCATACTTCCACTGCTGAGGGAATATTATTTTGGCCTGATACCCAAGAAGGCAGGGAGGCTCCCAAACTAGTACTTCCGTTAAGATAAGTAACTTCATATTCAAAGAAGTTTTCACCAAGGTCAACCTTTCAAGCTTGAAATTCTTATTTCGCATCATTTGTAAATCTAAAGGGCTTCACCCACTGTAATTCTTATTTCATATAATTTGTAAACTTAAGGGCTTCACCCACTGACATCGTTAATATATATTTTTTCAGAATAGATTTAACATAAATTTTATATTTTTACAATTAGAAACTAATGAAATCCATATTTATTGTTATTGCTCAACTTGTGGAATTTTATTTCAACTTCCTTCCTACTGAATTTATAGACACACAATTCAAATTATCAAATAGTGGATTATATAGTGAATGCTTAACTAACAGGACAGAACTATATATTCATAGTTTCGGGGTTAACCTATTCTTTTTATAAAAAAGAAAGAAAACCACGTGGCGCTCAACTTTATTAACTACTTTCTTTTAAGCTATAGTTTTGTTATTGTTTAAGTTCGGCGAAAACACCCCTGAGAATCATTTTTGAATACAAATATTTTTTTCAATAAATTTCATATCACTTTTCATTCAGCACCAAGTAAAAGTTACGTTTCATTTGACACCCAACAATAGTAAAGTTACGTTTCAAGGTTTGGGCCATAAATTTATTGTCGATCGTCAATTTTCAAGAATTCACAAATTCGAGATTTTCTAAAACAGTCCGATCCAACTACACAGAAAACATTATTTACTCTGCAAATCATGAAAAATCCCTTCTCATTCATTTCAACCGCCCCAACTCTCCTCTTCAACTACATGCATTCAAATGCTGGATTACTTTTCCTGCATAAGTACTACCTTTTCTCTTTCTCTCCAGTTTCGATTATTTTGTCAAAAGACTTGGCCTATTACCAATCTTCAAGATGAATGCCATTCAATGGTACACAGGTGGCTCAAAAGCAATAAAAGGAACTGGTATAGGAGTGTTTGGGCCAGGAACCAAACACTCTGAAAGCTTGGGAAAAACCCCAAGTATCTTTCAAGCGGAAATCCACGCCATAAGATAGTGCGCCCAGCTCAATATTAATGAAGGATACAGAAAACAAAGTATTATCATAATGTCGGATAGTCAAGCAGCCATTAAGGCACTGAGCTCTTGTGTAATCAGTTACAAAATGGTGTGGGAATGCCTAGACAAACTCAATGAACTAGGCGAGAACAATATAGTCACCTCACTATGGATTCCAGGACACACTCGAATAGATGGAAATGAAATAGCAGATGAACTAGAGAAGAGGGGGACTGGAATACCTTTCTGGGGGTCTGAACCCTTTTGCGGAATCAGCCCCAATGTAATATTGGAATAAATAGGTAAAGCCGAGAAAAAGAGAAGATCTGACCATTGGAAAGATCTAGTAGGACTTATACAATCCAAGACTCTTCTGGGTGACTACAACCTGTTGAAATAAAATGAGTGCATAAGTCAAAGTGAAACTGCGCTAAGAGTTTTAACAGGGATCCTAACGGGACATTATCGTCTGAATGGGCACCTGAAAAAGCTCAAAATAGTGGAGGGAGAAGAATGCAGATTTTGTGGAATGGAGGAAGAAACCTCCATCCACATACTTTCCAACTGCACTGCACTTCAGAATCCTAGAGCACAGCACCTGGGAGATTACTGGATAGAAGAGGAACATTTAACTAAGTTGAAGCCTGCAGACATCCTAAAATTCCTCCGGGAAATAGGACTAAAGGAACTACTAGTTTCTGAGACTCTCCTCAGAATTTGAGTAGAAGTACGGAAGCACAATAGATTCTTTAGGTCTTAGTGAATGTTACCCCAAAATACGGTATCCGCCAAAATAAACAGTACCGAAACAGAGAGTGCTGTGGAGTTGTTTATGTAATATGGATTTGTCATATTTGACTTAATTGTCATTAGTTGATATATTAATAGTACCCTGCAGTTGAATTTGATTTAAAAATGGTTCTAACAACGGAAGAAAAAGTTTTTTTGGTAGAGCATTATTTTCGTTCATACGGAAAAGGTCGTAATGGTGGTCCAAGCTTAGAACAGGTGTCAATAAAATATCAACAAAAATTTAATATCGTTCTCATTTACCTGATCTGACGCCACCTGACGCCACCTGACGCATACATTTGGGGCATAATGAAGGACAAAATATTTCACTCAGAAAATCCGCCGGCGAATATTGCCGAACTACGGGAAAGAATACAAAATATTTTTCGGCAGTTACATCAACCACTTTTTATAAATATGTCTATTGACTTACAAAATCGATATGAAGCTTGTTTGCGTCGAAATGGTGAACATTTTGAACACTTACATTACAGAAATTAAAATTAATTTTTATTTTTTATTTTCGGTACTGTTTATTTTGGCGGATACTGTACATACATACATACGTACATACAATCTTCAAAAACCACACTTCGAAATTTTGATATATTGATCTACTCGTATTATAGATCCTCGCCAATGTGTGACCAACATACCTTGTGTACTATGAAAATTGTCTTGTCCATAAATATTCTAGTTGAAAAAATCAACAGCAACTGATCGAAAAGTTCAAAATGGTTTAATGAGAAAAGACGAACGTGTGTTTACTCAGGAAAGTGCCTATACATTATTAAATTACCTTGATATCGTGATACTCCTGTGTGAATTTCACATTCTCTTTGATTTTATATTCTGTCACATTTAGGAAAATAACTGGGTACGGGAGATATGTTTATGTTCCTAATGGGTCCTGAATTAGTGCCATTAGATACATTTTAGACAGTTTGTACTCTCAAAATAAACTTTCCTATTATGTATTCCGAACATTTCCTTGAAAACAATTTATGTAATCTTGATATCGCGTTTATATATTGTAGTATTTACTTAAATTTTTCTCAATACTGTTATATTGAGAAGCCTAACATTCCTGGGGTGCGATTTTCGAAACCATTCGGGAGTAAATCGTATACGAAAAACGACCATTTCCGTATGAAATTTGAATAACCTAATTTTCGAAATGCTCAAACGGTAATCGTATACGAACACTTTCGTATGGCTTGTTTCGAGTGGGTTCATTCCATTCGAATAAATGTTCTCGTGTTCGGAAAGTGTAAATCTACATAACCTAGATTGAAAATATTTGTGTTTGGTATGTCGTAAATTTGAATAATAAATGATATAATCAGTTATAATATGGCAGGTTTTGATGATTTAATTATACAACCTCCTTTTTTTGTTCCGCCCAAATATTGCCACATATTTTATTAAGATCAGCACTGGAATTTGAATCTCCCATTATTTAACAACGAACAATAATGAAGAAATAATGCTAAATAAGTAATATCAAAAGCCAGTTTGGGCTTACAGTAGTTGGTATATTCTCTGCATAGAACTATTAGAACTGCATAGATAAGGTATATCATTTGCTTCTCAAATGTCACAAGTGACAAGCCCATACGATTATGCAGTGTTGCCGGCTGCTAAATTCTTCGTGTACGAACGTTTATTCGAACGGTGTTGAAAAATACACATTTAGCACCGTATACGAAAAAATTCATGTGGAAATAACCGTACACGCATAATATTTGTGTGAACTCGAAGATCGCACCCCAGGGACGAAAAAGCAGTACAGAGTCCAGGAATGTGGCGTTTTCTACCAGGTTAACATCCTATTGTTACGAACTTAGTGATTCAGAAGCCGGTCCTGTCGCAAACTATGAATGCGACCTTTCTAGAAATAGTCGAGCGGATAAAGCACAAAAAAGGCTCAAAGTTCGGAACGCCGATGAACCTCGTCTCCGTGGGACTCATCTCCAAGAAATCACGAGGGGAACGAAAAAAACTCCGCGCCCGGGGGTTTTTCGGGTGGCTGAATTTAAATATGGCATCGGCGAACACTCCCCGGACACCTGGTGCCCCCGAACCTCGACCTGGACATCATCCCCGAGAACTTTCTTGACAATATCGACAAAAACAGCCCGGATATTATTGGAGGCGTGTTTTTTGAGGCGCGAAATCACGATTCCACGTCGAAAACGACATTCCCACCACCTGGTGCACCGGAACCTGCGCTTGAACATCGTCTCCGATTGTGATTTCGCGCCTCAAAAAACACGCCTCCGATCATTTCCGGGCTGTTTATGTCGATATTTGTCAAGAAAGTTCTCGGAGATGATGTCCAGGTCGAGGTTCGGGGCACCAGGTGTCGGGGGAGTGTTCGCCGATGTCATATTTGAATTCAGCCACCCGGAAAGCCCCCGGGTGCGGTGTTTTTTTCGTTCCCCTCATGATTTCTTGGAGAGTCCCACGGAGACGAGGTTCATCGGCGTTCCTGAGCCCCAGGTGTTCGGGGGGTCAATTTCAACATCATCATTATTGTGATCAGCGACCTCGAAAACCCCCGGGGACCCGATTTGAGCCAGTTCTGACTCTTATTTACAGAGTTTTTACATTTATGCATTTTTGGCATGCATTTTTGACTGTAGCGATGCAATTCCCGATTTGTAATGGAAACAAAGTAGGTACATTTTTTACAAATAATTATCCGAAGCGAATGCAAAAAACCGCATTCCGATCCGTCTTTAGGGAAAAAATTCCGAACTTTTTTGTTTTATCCGCTCGACTAAAAGGTAATATTCTGTTATTTTCTATAAATTCAAATATTATTTACGTTTTTTCAATATGGTCTAATTTGGAATATTCCATTTCACCAACTTTACCGACGCTAGAAATAAAAACCAACTCTTATCAGTTAACTAGTTTTTTCTTGGAAAAAAAATGTTGCGACTACCTAGAATGAGTAACAAATACAATTCGTTTACTTCGTTTTGTTAATACGGTTGAAGAGGTTGAAAGAATAATAAAATCGCGGGTTTGTATATCGGGTGTGTTTTTCGGATAAATAGACATAGGTATTTAGTGATTTTCAAGTGTAACGAACAGTTTATTAGACATTTTGGTAAAATTGCTACTTATAGAGAGAATGTCTTTCGTCGATGTTTGTTTGGTAAGTTTTCCTATTTGTTGTTTTTATAGTAATTGATATAAAACAAAAATTTGGTGCTTGACTGTGAAATAATTTTAACTCTCTTTTTATAACGCCTTTATTGGCTCAACTGTATGTGAGTTGAAGTGGTCGAATTTATTTACAATAAGAATTTTAAAGTCGCCGGTTTTTATATCGGGTGTGTTTAAAAAAATAATATTTTTATTCTATTCAATACACTGAGCTTTTGAAATGTTTCTAAATATTTAGAAATACACATAGATTCAAAAGTTTTGCATCACCTTCTTCGGATGCGAAGGAATTTTTTTGCGCTAACAATTTTTTGTTGGCTTGTTTATCAATGTTTACCATTTCAATATGTTCCATATTTTTTGCAATATGCAGATGTTTACAGTTTTTTTTGTAAGATAACATTTTTAGTGCGATCATTTTAACATTCAAGGCATTTGATTTTCACGATTTTAATTGCAAACATGAATCGTCAAGTCATAAATGAGATTGACCGTGCAAGAATAGTGGCTTTAGTTGAAGAAAGTCATTCTCAAAGGTTCGTGGCAAACAGAGTTGGCGTTTGGCAAAGTGATCTCGACATTACGAAGACGAATACGTGCGACAGGTTTGAGGTGTCGCCGACCAATAAGAGTGCCCAGACTACAACCTGAGTACAGAGTTCGCCGACTACAGTGGGCTCAAGAATACGCGGCCTTGCCTGAAGAATTTTGGAATTCGGTGTTTTTTTCCGACGAGACAAGGATTTGTTTGGTACAAGATAGCCATCGAATACGTGTGTGGCGGGATCCAACGAGAGCTGCTCAGCTTGCCCATGCTCGCCCCGTGCCGCCCTCCAGAGGAGGAAGTGTTATGTTTTGGGCTGGTATCATGTTAAATGATCGCACAGAATTAATTCATGTGGAGGGAACGATGACTGGTGATAGGTATCTCAGAGAGATTCTTCATCCTCACGTGAGACTATGGCGCGCAGCTGTTGGCAATTCCTTCGTTTCTATGGACGATAACGCCCGACCTCATCGGACCAGAGCTGTAAATGAGTATCTTGAAACTGAAGGGATCAATCGTTTGAACTGGCCTGCCCTATCTCCTGACATGAATCCCATAGAACATGCTTGAGACATGCTTGCCAGGGCAGTGGCAGCACGCAGAAGTCCACCCAGGAGTGTACAATGGCTTGTTCATGCGACCCAAGAAGAATGGCGAAATATTCCTCAACAGAATATCAATAATTTGGTAAACAGCATGGGCAGGCGACTTCAAGCTTGCATGAATTCTAGAGGTGGAAATACTCTTTATTAAAAGTTCTCATGCAGGTTCTCACTTGACCTTTTCTTTAAAAAGAATCAATTTGTATTTAATTTATCCAATTTCTAAGAATACTTTTTATGTTTAAAGCAAATTTATTATTGGATAATAAAAATTTTTGACAAATATACACGTTTTTTTTTATTGAAACTAATTATTTGATTAATCTCTGATCCATTTATAATGAACACATTTTTTTTTTCGGAGACTTAGGGTGATGCAAAACTTTTGAATCTATGTGTATATTGAAAGTTCACGGTGTATTAAGAAGTATGGGTAACTTCCACACGGTTCTCTAAATAATTAGGTTACTTAGGAAAATATATTTTCCACAAATATTTGTCTGAGTCGTTTCCAGACTATGTCGAACAACAAAGTTTACTTTCGTTTTGTATATGTGGACTAAAATTGAATAGATGAGGCTTTTACTCACTACTACTACTACTAAATCTACATTATATTTAACCTTAAAGTTGTGACGCGTTTCGCTAACACAGTAGCTTTTTCAAACGAAAAAGAAGACATTTCTCTTTCTGCTGTTCTCTATCAAGCTTCTGTATCTGTTCTCTTTATAATCTGTGGTTAGGTGGTTAATAGGAATCCTGACTCTCCCTTTGGAAATTTGTTCTGGAATGTCAACATTTTTTAGCGATTTCTGGAAAAATATATTCCTGAACACGTATCTTATTACTGCTGAAAAATACATCAACCTGAATAGTCATTAAGAAATGAAAAACACGTCTTGTGGTTTCCAGGTCTCCATATTGAAGTTGTTATTAAAGCAAAGTACGTTCGAAACAATCTTTTATTTCGAAATCATCTACTTCTCCGTGGCGACCTTTCTATTTAGCTTTCGACTTTTTTCTGAATTTTACAGGGACCTGATATGTTACCCTCTGTTTCAAAATCTGGAAGCATTAAACCTGAGAGAAATAGAGGCTTTCTCTTTCTCATTATGAAAATGAAAATTGGCAATTAAACGCTTGTTCAATAATTGAAACCCATATTTGGTCAGGTTAGCCTTGGAAACAATTGTAATCATTCAACTGACGTTTTCCAACATTAGTAGTGCATGCAAACGTCACACTGATCTGTTTATTTCGTTTATATTTGACAGCGATTTTAAGTATTGTGACTTTGAAATGGCGTTTGTTGTTAACAATCCGCCCAAATGTGATAATGCTCGGCCTCATGTTGCCAACGTAGTGAAAGTAAATCTGCAACGAAAGAAATGGAGGATATTAAAGCATCCACCTTATAGTCCCGATTTATCGCCTTGCGATTTTCACATCTTTGGGCCACCAAAAAAGGCGTTAAAAGGTAACCGTTTTCAGTCGGACACAGAAGTACAAAACGCTGTGAAAGAATTCTTCCAGCAGCAGCCACAAGAATTCTATAAGCAGGGTATACATCGGTTGGTGAAACAGTGGGATATGTGCCTCAATTGTAGTGGTAGTTATTTGTAACTGTACTTGTCAATAAATTTTTCCTGGACCAAAGATGGGTTTCAATTGAAAAAGCCTCGTAATTGACAACTTATAGTATAGGAATAAAAAAAATATCTTTCCACTGTAATTAAGTATACAATTCTTTCTGTTAATTACTTTGGAACATTGAAAAAAATATATAAAAAAGATTGTGGTTCAATATCCCAAAAAAGTTGAACAAAAATATCGATAAATATCTACACCTGTGGATGAGAAAAATATTCATTACATCTAACATAATGCAATTGGGAAAAGTAGAATTTTATAGATGGCGCTCTGATGTGACAATGTAATCTTAGCAACGAGTAAAACAAATCATAGCCGCTGTATAAGCCTTTTGATATTCAAGTGGTTTTATTTTGCTGTTTTAGTTATTTTCAGTGTGCGTTTTATAAAACTTTTGCTTTTTCTTTGATTGTGCTTTAGTATTTGGTGTTGTTTGACTCCTAATATTTTTATTTTTGGAGTAATAGGTAGAGAAAGACATCGCGCAAACATTGTTTATGCTGAATGAATGTTTCTTGGAAAAAATATCTAATTGAAATTAAAAGTCAACTTGCTCTGGGATTTTTCGATATCACTGTCTATTTAGCCAGTAATTGATTCATGCGTGACTGCATGGAGACACTGTATATATTATGATGACAAGGGTGAACAAATTAATTAGATACCTATCTTGGATTCCAGTTTGTTCTTATTTTCTCTGAACTTCTTTTTGTGTAAACAAATAATATATCTCCCGCTCCGTCATTAAAAAAAATATAAATTACTCCGATTCAGGTACACTGTTGCAGGACCTTCTATAAATTTCCATAGTGCTTGCAGCTGGAATACAAAGTAGTTTTCATCATTTGTCCGCCTTTCTTTCCATTCACATTCATATTTTAAGACTTCCCTAAGCTCATTCTGGATGACAAGGAATTTTGTTATTTCACTACCTTTCGAAAGGTACGAGTTTCAATTACAGATTTCTCAGTTCCAAGGATTATTTATAAAATATGTATCATCAAGAACAGGGCGTAAGAGAAGATAATTGTCAAAATGGTAATCTATAACATTAAACAGATGCTCCAATTTGTACTGTGCACATTTATACTTTGAATTCAACTACTTATTTATGATGATATTTATATCGAAACAATTGTCAATTTACTTGCAATTTACCTATTTTTACAAATATATTGTGGAGTCATTTAAAAACAGTTAGTTTCATTTAAAACCATACTTATTTAGGCTGAAACATTATACAATCTATTTCACGACGAGCCTAAGTACCCTATCTATATATTAAAGATGTTGAAATAATACCCTTCTTGGTTGTCGTCATCGATTGTTGATGTCCTTCTAACACATTACGTGGGAAGAATTGGAAAAAAAGGCAGGTCTGTGATTAATCCTCATGAAAATATCAAAATAATGAACCGTTTATAGTAGTTTACCTAACACGCCATTGCAGATGGCCGAACGACGCTTTAGCGAGTTCGACCAGCAATCGCGTGCGGAAAAGTCACTTTACGCACGTGTTAGGTACACTATTTTTTCTACTAGCATGCGAAAAATAACCCAAAAGTTAACATAAAGATACATTTCTTATTAAATGCATATTAACAAATTAATTATTATTATTTGACATTCATTTGATGAGGCTTATACCAGGGCCATTAAAAAATGATTGAAAAATAAGTTGTTTTTTTATTGAAAATTATAGCAAAATTATAATAAATTTATTAATTTTTCAGTCATTTGGTAAACTTGGATATACAAAATACATATTTTGAATATTCAAATGTCAGTGTATTCCTCAAATGTCAATAAATTTACTTTCCGCACTAGTGCGGAAAAGTGACTCTTTCCGCACGCTTTTTAGTGCGGAAAAGATTCACTTTCCGCACGTTAGTAGAAAAAATGTATTACAAACGTTAACCCTAATCTTTGACTTACAAAAATTTGATTGGTTGATGTTTAGATTATGCGCAAGCTCAACCTATCAATCAAGAGTTCAAAAAACTATGAAGGCGTTACTTTCGTGGCGGCAATGTGTCTTACGTCTTTTTCTGCTGTCACACTGACAGTTTTCAACAGGTCTGTACTTTGTTGTTTACGGTCAGTTATTATTTATGAAAAGTGAATATCAATCTTACTGTTTTATTTATTTAAATAATACAAAAATATGCATGGATATTTTGAAAGTTCTCAAGTATTTCCAGTTAGAAAAAGAAGCTGGTAATTATTAATTCCATAGCCTTTTCGAATTCGGCTAAATACTATCCTTATGATTTTATTTATCAAATTTAAGGTTAGCTTTAGGTAAAAATAGCAAATGAAATAAACGACATGCCGAAAACCCGGATATACGTCACAATCGATGACGCACACCAAGAAGGGTATTATTTCAACCATAAACCGATGTCTATAAAAATTGGCTAGAGATGGAGAACAAGTTAGGGATAATGTATGGAGAATACTCTGTTACACTCGTCACCTCCGGTTATACCAGAAGTGGTGTTTCAAATGTATCACCCTGTATATTTTCAACTTTTTGTATTCTCCATTAAATTCCAATGTCACTTTGTGTGAAATAGAACAGTGACAAATTAACAGATGCAGACCTTCATATTGATTATTCTGTATCAACACCCCCAATACCGAATACAAGACATCTGCTCGGATTTGTGGTAGGACGATCAAGGTGGTTAGTGACATAATCAAAACCTTTTTTGTTATACAGGGCTGCTCCAACTGCTGGAACAACCATATTTTTACTCTTTTACTAAGTTCTAAGGCAGAAAATAAGGTTAGTTTATGTTAACTTCCTTGAACCTAATCTCAAGCGTTTTTGAGATATCAACATACATTTGAAAATATCAATTATTTGAGCCTTATTATTGCGTATTGTTATTTTTTCACACCCGTACTATAATAATACACATATAATTCGTTTTATAATGAGACTCATAATATAGTTAAAATAATACCCTTCTTGGTGTGCGTCATCGATTGTGACGTATATCCGGGTTTTCGGCATGTCGTTTATTTTATTTGCCATTTTGACATATAGCTAACCTTAAATTTGATAAATAAGATCATCAGTATTGTATTTAGCCAAATTCGGAAAGGCTATGGAATTAATAATTACCAGCTTCTTTTTCTAACTGAAAATACTTGAGAACTTTCAAAATACTGATGTTTTTCCGTGTATTCATGCATATTTTTGTATTATTCATATAAATAAAATAATAAGATTAATATTCACTTTTCATAAATAATAATTGACCGTAAACAACAAAGTACAGACCTGTCAAGAACTGTCAGTGTGACAGTAGAAAAAGACGTAAGACTTATTGCCGCTATACGAAAGTAACGCCTTCATAGTATTTTAAGCTCTCGATTGATAGGTTGAGCGTAATCTAAACATCAACCAATCAAATTTTTGTAAGTCAAAGATTAGGGTTAACGTTTGTAATACATTTAAACGGTTCATTATTGAGATATTTTGATTGGGATTAATCACAGACCTGCCTTTTTTTCCATTTCTTCCTACGTAATGTGTTAGAAAGACATTAACAATCGATGACGCACACCAAGAAGGGTATTATTTCAACTATAGTATATTAAAGTATAAGTGGATATTAAGGTCTTTAAAACACGCGCGATTTTTCGAGCACGACGGCCAAGCCGGAGTGCTCGAAATAGAGCAAATACTTTAAAGACCAGTAATCCACGAATGATTCACGCTATTTTTTTTATTGGTGCACTTTGGAGTTATAAATACTGGTCTCTAACTACTACAACAACAAGAAATGGAAATCATAGATGGAAATAAGAACTAAATGTGAAATGGTTGAATTCGTGATGTATTATAATGTATAATGTATTATAACCTTGCGTTGTCATGGAAAAATGAGAAAAACATAAACTATTTTGTATTTTGGTGGAAGTTCAACCTTATTGATTTCTGTGAATGTCAATAGTATTAATTTAAATACCATTTCCTAAGATTTGAAAAATCGACTAAAGTCCGACTAAAGTCCCCTTTAAAGTAGTTGTTGCCGTCGTTTGGTACCATAATGAATATTAAAGTGGTCTTTCCATAAAGTATCTTTTAATTAATTCTTAAAGTGTTGGTTAACCTGGAATTCATGGATTTTGACATGAAAAAGAAAGATCTGTCATATTTGGCTCGCTTTTTCGTTCCTGTCTAAATAAATGGAAATTTCAAAAAATAATAAGAAAGTTTGCTTTTCAAATTTTTCTCGGGAAGAAGAAATGAAATTGATTCAAAAAATTGAAAAATTTAAGCAGAAGTTGCAAAACTGCTAATAAAGTTAGTAATGCAGAAAAGATACCTATGTATTAAATGAGGGTTTTTGCTAATTCTATTTATTGATCATTGTATACAACACAACTCTATGGATTTTACGACTTTTACTCATTAGTATGTGTAATAAAGCGATTTGCTTTTCCATTTCATTCAGTAGATACAAAACGGTTTGTTTTTTGAGCGAGAACGTTGGTAAAAATCGAGCTTATCATATGTTTCGAAACAGTCTGCTCTTTCCCTATACACTTTTGGTCTTTTAATATAAATCAATTTTTCATCAGACGAACTTGAACTAGAACTAGAGGTTTGGAAATTATTCATATTATTTGATCAACGACTAAACTAATACAAAACTAGCAAACGTCGCTGTTGGCAAATCACAAATATGAAAATTTTGAGGTTATATTGTAGTTAAATGACACTTTAGAGAGATAAAGTCGAGAAATCGACACTTTTACCTTAAAGGATAATTTGAGTTTGAAGCATACTTTAAATTGATTATGAAATCAATAATAGTATCCTTTAAACTTAAAGTATCCTTTATGTTTCTTAATGAAATCGGCCGTAAATCGTCTAAATGACAATTCTTTTATTATTGAACTGACAGGGGTACTTTGTAACGTCAAAACCTTCATTCGAACAATATTTAAAAATTTCAATTTCATAAATGAAAATGGAAAAATCGGAGGAAATGGTATTTAAATTAATACTATTTTCATTCTCAGAACTCAATGAGGTTGAACTTCCATAAAAATTTTATGTTTTTCTCATTTCCATGACAACGCAATTCAACCATTTCACATTATTAGTTCTTATTTCCATTTCTTAATGTTGTAGTAGTAATAGAAACCCGTATTTATAATTTTAAGGTGCACCAATTAAAAAAATAGCGTGAAGTATTCGTGGATAACTGGTCTCTAAAACACTTGCTCCAAAAATCGCGTGTGTTTTAAAGACCTTAATATCCTCTTATACTTTAATATACTATTCTTAACGAGACATTTTTTCAATCAATAGAAATTTCAATCAAGCATGCTGTGTCTTTGGCGTTTTTTCTAGATTCCTATCTAATTTTTCAATTCGTCAAAAAAAGTAGGTATTAAATTTTCGTATAGGTAATATGGCTAAACATCGATAATTGAATTACAAAATGTTTGATATCAACGATAAAGAAAAATAATCGTCGACTCCTCCACACATATCGGAGGAAGCAGGAAAGCAGTACAAAATATTTTGCCCGATAAACTAAGAAAGTGCACTGGAAACTATATCAACGGTTTATGGACTGGAGAAAAACAAATAATGTTGTGATATTTTCCGAAAATGTTATAAATATGTTGTTTTCTAGTAGAAAACAGCTAGTAAAAGACAATACGTAGTATAAACCTGATATATTTTCGACTCACAAACATTGCTCATGAAACTTTTATTAACATTCACAAAATGTCAACGAGAGCTTATTGAGTAAGCGTAATGGTGTCAAAAGAGGAATTGTATATAATAAAAATACAAATAGGTACAACGTATTTTTAAGCGAAGTGATTGGATAGTTAGGAGCGAAGTTATAGCGTTAAGACTTCCTGAAAAATAAGTCGTTAGTATGCATTTTATGTGGGTCATGGACAATTGATTTTGTTGCTATTGCAATCACAGTTTTCCGATGCAATATTTTGCAGTAGGTCTGGATAGATGGATAGTCTCGTATTAGTTGTGGAGGCGAGGTCGCTAAATGGCGACATTCTCGAGCGACGTCGAGACCTATCAAAATCGGAAATCGAAAAAAAAAAGCTTGTATGATAAAAACCATTCCAGCGGTGGGTGTGGCGTGTATGATTTTTCAAAAATGTTAAAAAAAACAGTTACTTGGGCATTATCAAGCGCGTCAGATATTCATACTACGTATGCCCCAAGTGCTTCTGAAAACAACGGTATACTAATCTGCCGGTTTGCGTGGTTGGGGTAGGCATATAAAGTAGTGAACAATTCGAAAAAAAAAATTTACTCGAACGCGTCAAATTTTTGGAAGGGGTGTTAAGTAGGCCCCAAGGAAGCTCCCTTTAAGAAAACTGACGATTTCGGCGTGACGATAAGTTACGACAAATTTTTGAAAATGCAAAATGCAAAAAAAAGTTCTTTTGAAATAATTGAGCGCGTCAGATTTTCATAGGGGAGTTTATCTCTGTCTGACCGCAAAAGGTCAGACTGGTTGTTTCTGGACGGCATATTTCTGTGAAGCGCTTATAGTCTGTATTACATGTTTATGGCACATTCCCCTTTTTTGCTTCAAGTCTCCACTTCGTTTTGCTTACGGTATGTCCAAAAAACAATTTGAGAATCAACAGGCTATTGAATAATATAAATAAATGAAATTGTACATGTTAATAATACTTTTGTATACAGATACGCGTAACTTTTTCCGAGTCCACGAAAATTGTCGAGAAGCTTTAGAAAATAATTTTTTTTTGAGATATAATGATAGTTACATAATTTAATCATCGTTTTTCCATATAAATTTTTTTAACACCCTCCGTTTTCGAGATATACTCAAAAACGGGAGTTTGAGTTTTCATGATGCTTTAAGTCCCAAACTTTTAACTTTGGACAAAAATGTAAAGAGACCTTTTTTGTGTAAAATAAAACTACCTTTTTTTATTTAAACTTTTTTTTGTAAAATGTATCGTTTGCGACTTATATGCCGCAACGCGTTTTTCGGAAGACGAAATGGCTGCTCCACGCTTCCGGTCATGCGGAAACCGGCAGATTTTGTATTTTTAGTAAGTTTTAGATTATATTCTTCGAAATAAAAAAAAACGCGCTCGAGAATGCCGGATTAACGTTTTTTTTTACAAGTTCGTGACCCTATAACTCGGCGGCGTCAAGGACTTATCGTCAGATTAGTTAAATTTAGTCTTTGAACACTAAGATCAACCCCCAATATCTTATCTGACGCGCTCGAGTATTTCAAACTATCGATTTTTTTTTACTAATCTGATCGTCTATCCTAGGCGCGCGTCACTACATATAGAGCTAATACTTTCCAAAGTTGTTCTATTAGGTCTATGAAATCTCTCATATCTTCAACTGCCACGCTCGAGTATTCCCGAAAAATCCCCTATTCGCCTCCCTAACTATATATCTTTGATGTTTGATAAAATGCAAGTAGTTAAAAAATGCTGCGCAGCATATGCACTCTTGGCATTTGATAATTCGAATAACTCATTCTTTCGCATTTATCAATTATCAGATATGATAATGACAACGAAATTATAATTAATCAGCTTTCGTAGAGACATTTGAGACATAAAATAAAATAAATAATGGAAAACGAGAAAAATCAGCAAAACAAATTACAACAGCCATATAGTCTTTTATTTTCCATTTATTCATTCATCTTTCATTGCATTCGTTAATAAATTCCATATTTCATCAATATACTATTAATATTTTATAGCCTCAACTCGAAATATGAGCTTCTGTTTCCATTAAAACTAAAACCATGTAAGTAATTCCATATCTTATTCATGAATCGAAAATATATGCATGTATATTCTCCTAATACTAATTCCCTATTTTCCATAAAAATTTTCATTCTGCGCTTCTTTGTCATCAAAATATTGTTCCAGAAATAAAGTAACATATGTTTTCATTGCTCATACATCTAAACAGATTTGGCAGGTATCGTGATAGGACTATGTGCCTGACTCAAACTGGTGGAAAAAACAAGAATATAGATTCAAAATAATCGAGATATACGTTATTGCAGAATGTCAAGCCACACCCAAAGGACCATTTAACAAAAAAAGAAGGAGCCTGCAGCTATCTTCAAATTTTCCCGGAAAATGGATTGAATAAACTGCCAAAAAAACAATCGATCAGTTTGGCTCAGATTTTATGTTTTCCAAGAGTTAAATGGATTGTTGGAGGTCTACTTCAAGTAATTTCTCATTATCCAAATGATCGACCAACTTACGACTTACTTGAATGAATATTCAGTTGCATATTTCACAAAATATATATGTATTAATTCGATTAGGAATTTCCAGCTACATCACACAAGATAATTAGACAACATGCCACGTTTACGAAGAGAGGTTGCTTTATTATGATATGTGGCGGAGCACTGCCGGTTTGATTTGTGTGAATATCAAATGACAAATATTCGCAATTACACCTGTCTGTACCTCTCCCGTTTCGTCGGAATTGAAATGCACTCACTGAGCAGAACATTTGATGTATGGTAAATTGAAATGCTCATTACCCATAACGAAAAGCTCAGATTTTAGTGAAATGTAGGCAAATAATAAATGATTGAACCTGCTGAATTACGAATCAATATTTAATTTCCAAAATATTGTCCAATTTGCTCAAAGAAATAATTGGAATCACGCAAAAAACAAAACCAGCCAAGTTGAAGTAATCGACTCCCCTTTACCAAATTTTTTACTCAGTAGTTTCAGAGATAAGGGAGAAGAAGCATCCAGTCCTATACATTCTCTTGAATAACTCCAAAACTGCTTCAAACGGTACAATATTTAGAAATTCAATTTATTGACCTGCACAGGTCTGTATGTGGGTCAGAGAGATAAGTGTATCAAGCTTTAACTCAATCGGTCCAGAACATAAGGAGTAGTAAGTTTGGTTGAGAAATTAATAAAACCCAATTGAACATCATTGTAGAAATATATTTCTTAATATGGTTTTAAATGAAACTAACTGTTTTTAAATGACTCCATATGATGAGTAGATTCCACGAAGTGAGGGTTTATACAGTTAACTCAATATTTCTTAATATCCAGATATTTATGACTCGACCCAATCTGTAACTGTAGAGTAGGGAGGAGAGTGTAGGCTCACAGCACTTAGGCCACATGTGACCCATTGTACATCCTCCCGAGGAGTTGTCCTCCTAGGTCATTGTCCATCCTGTCCTTCTCAGGAAGGTGGACAGGTCACTAGGAGACATCTCCTTTATATCGGCAGGTGTAGGCCAAGACTCACCGAACACACACTCTCTTATTGACGATAACTCCGGACACTCGCATAAGACATTTCGTCTTCCTGTTCACACATCCTGCATAGAGGTGTGTCCACTAGCCCCATAGTATGGAGGTGTTTCCTTAGTTGACAGTGATCAGTCAGAAATCCTACTGTTGAACGTAGGTTTTTCCTGGTCATCGCCAAATATTTCTTCGGCGCCAGCTTCCCAGGGTCGCCCAGTGTGATTCTGGCAAGTCTGCATCCTTTGATTCCATCCCATCTCTTAAGGGATTGAGCATGGGTGTAACGTTTGGCTAGTTCCGCAATTGTCGAAGTCGTTAGGCCGTAGGTGTCACTGGGTCCTAGAATTTTCAGTCCAGCGGCTTCTTTGGCTAAAGAATCGGCAATGAGATTTCCTTTAATCCTGTCGTGCCCTTTAGGATTATATTATCTGCCGAGGCGTCATATTGGTGGCACTCTAGTACTAGCCCCGATATAACACGTTGTCTGCTCAAGGCTAATAGGGCTTGTCAACTATCAGTGCAGATTGTTATGTTTTCGCCAGAAATTCCTCTTCTGGTTAGTTCTTTTGTGGCAATTGAGATACCAGCCAGTTTTGTTTGAACCACGCTGGTATTGTTTCCCATTCCCCACTTAATCTTTAGGCTTAGTGCTCTCGAGTAAACTCCACATCCTGAGCCTTCTTTCATTTTTGAACCATCTATATTGAAATGAAATTAAATATTCAATATTTACAACATTTCAAAACATAGACAAAATATGAATTTAAAAATAATAATTTCAAAAAAAGAAAAGGTTCAAGCTATAATAATATTAAAGATTCAAATATTTTAAAGCGTAAATAATAAAAATATATGTAAGAAATCTCAGAAAGTGTATTTGTAAAGGAAAACATGATTGATCATAAAGATGTATAAAGTATAAAAAATATTAGGAATAGAAAATGAAATGTAATGTTAAAAGTAAAGTTTTTTTTGTTATATGTATAAAATATATGTGAAAGCCATCAGATAAATTGTAAGAGGTGGGATGAAAGGTAATATGGATTTAAAAGTAGAAAGAAAGTATTAAAATCTTTTGACAATATAATTATAGTACTTTGAAATTTCAAAGAAATTTATAGAATGGGTGACAGTTAAAAAATTTGACAAATAAAAAAAAATAAAAAAATTTTAGAGGCTTATGAAAAGAAACTTCAATTTTGAGAGGTAGAAAAATATTGATGGGGAAAGAAATCAACAATTTTAAAAAAACTTTGGAGAGTAGAAATCAAATTGAATTTAAAAAGAAGGCTAATAAAATATAATATAAATTGCAAAGAAAAAAGGTGACACTAGCTGACGGAGGAAAGTATTTGAGAAATTTAGTTAAAGAGAGGTTATATTTGGAAAGGAGAAAAATGAAGCAATGATACATAAAAAATTGAAATGAGACATACAGAAACGAAGAGAACATCTGATAGAGCTTGTCCATGGTAGTTGGGATCAGATTTTGAAGCGAAGAGAGCATCTAGTGAAACTTGTCCATGTGGGTATTCCGTATAGGTGTCTGACAAGAAAGTTCTGTAAGCAGCTCAGCAGACATTGACAAGGTATCAACATTACAGTAACAAATTGGTAAGAAATTTATTATCTTGTATTTCTGACACCTAGAAGGATAAAAGGATTAAATATGGTAAAGTTGAATTAAATAAGAAGAGAAGAAGATATAGTTAGTTTGTTAAGTAAAAGATAATATAAAGAGTAATAATTTTGAGGTTAGTTACAATTTTTGATAGATTAATTTAAACTACTAAATTTCTTACATATAAAATATTACAGTTTGAACTTTAAAATAAATAAAATATAATACTCACATAATAATAATAATAATTAAATAATGAGAATCGATAAAACAAATAAAATAATTCATAGTTTTGACATCCATCTTCACATTCAGAATTTCATAACTTTTAACCGCCCTCTAACAGAGATATTGCAAGTTATCTGAAGGCAATAATAGTGTACGAGGGGTATATAAAAATTTATTTGAGAGATTATTTTTTTGGAAAATTGGAAAAAAAAAATAAATGATTATTGTTTCACATCATAGATATTTTATTTAAAAAAAAAATAGTATTTTTTTTACAAGTTTGTTTGTCAGGTTGGAACTATTCGACCCTGAGGTTAAAAGAATCTCATAATAAAAGTAAGGTAACTAATTATTAATAATTGTTTTTAAACAATTTGGCGCCCAACAAATATAAAAAATTTTTGAATAAAATAAATTGATTAAAACAAAAAATATAAATAATTAAAATTTGCCATAATAACAAAAAAGGCACAAAATAAAATCATAACAATATATATGCGTATTGCATTTGCAGCATCTGGCTCTGTGTTCTATTTTGTAGGGTTTGTTAAACAAAAACCTGGGTTCAATTGCATCATTGGCTGCCTGCAGCAGAGGTAGCACAGTAAGCGCTTCCTGTGCTTAATCTGCTTTAAGCTTAACCTCAATTGGCCCACTTCTACTTCGGAGTTTACATTAGCCGTGCGCAATCGTTCCATGGCAACCTCCTTGACGTACAGGTCCAGAGGGGTCAGACTAGTAATTAGTTCCATTGCTGCGGTTCTCATGGCTTCCGTTTAAACAAGCCATTCGCTGTATTTGATATAGTTTTTGGATGGCCGTTGTTTTTAGAACCTTCGGTCCCCATGCAATTGCTCACTACGTTAACATGGGTCTTATTATTGCAGTGTAGATCCAGGTGACCACACGGGGTGACAGACCCCATGTGCGGCCCACTGTCCTTCGACACTGCTCTTAAGCAGCATAATATGCTTTTTTTGCTCTGCTATGTAGATGAGAGTCCCATGTTAGTTTCCTGTCGGGGGTATTTCACCTCTTCCGAAAAGTTTGCTTTTGAAAATTTCGGGAGGTTTTAAACTTGATAAACTTATTTTCCTGGTAAAAAGGATCATCTCAGACTTTCTGATATCGATCGACAGTGAGTGTTCCTTACACCATGTTTCAATTAATTCAAGCCCATCCTGCGCTCTATCGCACAGTGTGTTCACAAATTTGCCAGTCTGCAAGATAACTATGTCATCTGCGTATGCTATGTCATCTGCGTATGCAATTGTGTAGAATCCATTGTTGTTGAGGTGATTAATCAGGGTGTCTAGGACTATGTTTCACAGAAGGGGTGATAAGACTCCTCCTTGTGGACATTTCCTCATGACCAGTCCTCTTACTGTGATGTCTTCTACATTGATACTTATTGCTCTACTAGAGAGCATCTTGAGTATCCATTCTCCTACTACCAGAGGTACATTCCTGGAGTTGAGTTGCTGGGTAATTGTTGGAAAGGTTGTTTTATCAAACGCTCCCTCAATATCTATGAATATACCCAGGGTGGATTCTTTGTTGTCCAATGATCTTTCGATTCTGCTAACCACTAGGTGGAGGGCCGAATCAGTGAATCTTCAAGGAGTATATGCATGCTGATTTGGATGTAGTTGGTTGTGAACTAGCGTTTCATCTCTTATATACCGCTCGCATAACCTCTCCATTGTTTTTTAAAAGAACGATGTGAGACTAATTGGTCGGAATGCTTTTGGTAAGGTGTAGTCCATCCTACCTGGTTTGGGTATAAATACCACACGTACTTCTCTCCACTTACTGGGAATATACCCCAGAGCTAAAGAGGCTCTGAAATTCCAACTAGGTGCGGCATAAGAATATATTCCCATTGAAGTAGGGCTGGTCTTATTCCGTCAGGTCCTGGTGACTTGAAGGGGGAAAATCCCGATATGGCCCACCTTATCTTGTCCTGCACTAGCAGATTGCCAGTCGTATTGTAAGGGTGTTGTTGGCACTTCCGTCCAGTTTGACGTTCCAGGAAAGACAGAACCTGGGAAGTGAGTTTCCATAAGAATCTCAGCGCTCTCTTGGAGGTTGGCGGCCTTGTCGCCATTTTCCCTTGTCAGGATGCCGATACTCATATGGTGGTCGTTTGAGAGTAGCTTCTGTAGCCTAGAAATTTGTGGGAAGTCTTCGACTGCCCCACAATAGGCTCTACAGGCTTCTCTTTGCTTTTGTCTGCAGACTTTTTTGAACTCTTTGAGGTTGGCTTTATATATTCCCCAGTCCCCTTTGAGTTTTGTTCGTTTTGCCTTGTTAAAGGTCGTTCTCGCTGTCTTTCTGAGGTTTCCAGTTCAGGGCCAAATTTTAGTTCTTAATTTTTCCTTGTTCAGTAATTATTTTTTGTCTATAATCAGGAAATTCATTAATAATAGAATATTTTCTTAGTATTGTTTGTTCGGTTCAAAATCCAATGCCTTTGTCCGAAACTGAATCACCTTGTATATAGGTCTGTAATATTCATTGAAATTTTGCGGGAAAAAAGTTTACAAAAACGCTCTTGGTGTTATTAAAGAGCGAAACAGAACAAAACGTTCCACTGGAAGTTGCCTGAATGAAAATACATTTACGCTAGGTGGATATTTTTCCCTTTTAGTAATTGAAATAACTAGCAGTCTTTCGTTGCATGCGATTTTAATGTGGAAAAGCCGACGTTTATACTCGTGTAATTACACGTAACATAGATAGTGTTTTAGGATTGGGTATTTTTCTCTGATTATATAAATTTTATTAAATTTTAATTTCTCTATAAAACCACCTGAACCATTCCTTTGAATTTCTCCGACTTCACCAAAAATTAATGGAGACTATGAATGAACTAGTTAATAGAATTCACTCCTTCATTCACTTTCGTCACCAATTTTGGAAAAAGTGAACTCCTCTGTAAAGTCAAAAGCGCTCTTACTGTGCGGATTCAAAGGTCACTAACCATATGTATCAAATCAGAAGACACAGAGGTTACCAGAATGTGAGACTACAAATAATATACCAAGAGAAAATAATGATGGTTGATGTTTCCTGCACACTGGTTGACGAATTTCCACTTTTTCATTAATTCTCGATGTTAAAATCCATTTAACATCATGTGTTTATCTCTACCTTTTTTTTTAAATTCAAATATTTCGCGCGTTCTTTTTACCGGATTCCCGCATCATTAACTCTAACGTGGTCAATAACCCCCCCTCATTTCCGTTAACTCCATGTTAACTTCACTTGTTCAGAGTCATCGATAGAATATGGGTCGTTCTATGCTCAGTCCAAACAAAGGACGTCAATCTCTTTTTACCGCTTTGTTAAATAGTAGTGATAGTGTATTAGTGAAATTGTTATCTAAGATTATGTAGTTATATGCCTCTGGGGACTATTCTATTACTTCAATCTATAACCGCAATTGGCGCAATTTTCAACGGACATCGTTATCTTGTAAAAATAAAGGTTGCGAAATCTCAGAACTCTGACTTTGAATATTAATATGTGAGAATCTTTCAAAAAACTGCTGCTTGTGTCTTGACTAGTATAAAACATAATCGTTTGAATCTGTTATGAGAACTTATATTGCTTTTTTGGTATAATTTATATTGTTTTTTTGGTATATACTTAAAAAATATAACTATTTGTACCTGTTGTTATAGAACATAATTATTTGACACTGTTGTGACAATTTATATTGTTTTTAGTATCTGCTATTTGTATCTGTTGTAAGACGTATATTGTTTCATGGTATCTCATTGAGATATTTAAATATACAGTGATTTTATTGTCATTATTATTGTAATTTATTGTACTCCTGTATTCTATTTCTCCCCTGTTGAGGGGTGGTCCTTCGAAACAAATCTTTCAATCAACTAATGTGAATAAAGAAGGAACTGGCTATAGTTGTTATTATTCAACCACAGTCCATTGGTCTCCTCATCTCTCATATTGCGGCACCTATTATAACCTATGTTACTTTATATAATGATCATTCAAGAGTGTCTGGTCCCATTAATATCACCAGCACACAGGCGAACTTTGACTGAAATTTTGTTTGATTATAGTTTTTGAAGGGTGAGTTCATTGTGTTTCATATATCTGTGTTACAGTTATCAACTGATTAATTTGAATTGGGAAAAAAATGTAGATGAAAAAAATATATCGAAAATTCTCTCTCTCAAGATTACTCAATTGCTACATGAATATTTTCAGTTTTTCATTCAATATTAGTTGTTAACACGCAATTATTGTACATTGTTTTCATGATAGTCCTAGATGACCTAAGTTCAGCGTTAACACTGTTTTCCCGGACTAAGCGGAGAGCTGGTACTCGAAGTAGAAGGATCCATATTTGCAGATATTTAATACAATTGCTTATTGAAGTTTTTTAAATGAACTGTTTCAACTGAAAAGAGTGGAAACTGTGTGAAGATTATAAAATAACAAGACCGGACGACAAGATAGACAAAGCTAAGTAGATTATCTGTCAGAGCTAACAAAATTGGGAATTATCAGCTGAAATAAATGTTAAAAGGTGGTTTGTGGAACTGTTGAAGCTTTAGGAAAATATATGAATCTACTTACCAAGGTGATCCATAATGAATTATATTTTGCTCATGTTGTTATGACATTGTTAATTTCAGCTATTGTATAAACAATTGTCAAAGGGATCCACTGAAGTGCACGCTCTGGGAAGTTTCATTGGGATAGCGCTTTTTCGCCTATTTCGGAAATGTTGAGAATAAGTGGATAAATGTGTAGCTTTTCGGAGGTACAGATAGTATTTTAGCCGAATGGAGTTAAATTTGGTTACCAGTATTAGAAGAAGGAATTTCCAATAATCAATTTCCTGCGCTATAAAGATAGTATCATAAGTTGTTATACAGGTTTTCCTATGATTTATCATTGGAGTTGTTATCAATCGATACACACTCTTCAATACACAAAACAAAATACTAATTTATAGTCCACTGAAATGTTACATTTTTTAGGCCTTACCTTGCGTAATTTTATTTTTTATTTTTTTGATGTGTAGGGGGGGTCAGTGTAAAGCTAAAACCAAGTTTGTGGGGTCGCCACCCTTGTCCCCCGGCCGCCATCTTGAAAATAGGGGTGGAAACGGTTTTTACGATATATCTCTTAAACTATTTATTTGTTGATAGAAAAAATTTGTCATCATTTTTTGTTGCAAATTTTTCTACAACTTTGGTCCAGTAACTTTTTGTCGTAGAACTATAAATAAAAAAGTTATAAGCGAAAATCTTCAGAAATTCGAGAAAAAAATTTATATTTTTCGATGTAACTTTTTTTTATCATTTTATGAAAAAATTATATCGGACCATTTTTGTAGATCGTTTTTTGAGGAACAACTTTTATTTGCATAATTTTTTCATTAAGTCAATAGCTAAGGTTTTACAGCACTCCGAAGTGAGTACTATTTTTAAGTACTCTTAACTATACCTATATTATACGTGTGTACTAATAATATGTCATCAGTTATTGTTTTTTTTTTATTTTTCTTATTTTGTTATTACAATTTTTTTAATTATAAATTTTGCAATATTATTAATAATTAATTATTGACTTTTTTTCACTCCATATCAGGATTTAACAATTATTGATTTGACATTTAACTTATCTTCACTTCCTCCAAAACAAGACACAGCTCGCTTCCATACTTTAATCCAGTCATTATATACATTTAAAAGTGAAAATGAACCGAGAAAGCCAAATTTTGGATATCACGTGGGGGGTGGCTAGAAAAGCTTAAGTTCAAATTGTCGACCAAAATAACCTTGTGCAATATCCGCCATCTTGAAAAAACCCTTAAATTCAGTTTTTTCATCATAACTCGGTTCCCCGTTGAGATACGAAATTTTTTATGGAATACTTTTTTGTTGCTCTTCTCGCGATCTACAATTAAGGTCCCATGCATTTTCCACTTATCGATCGTCGTTTTCGAGATATCGATCAAAAATATCAAAAATTTGGGGAGAATTTTTTTTTCGCTATTTACTTTTTTCTGGTGAAAGATATCCAAAAATGTTTGAAATAAAACTTGTAGAGCGTGTTCAGACTTACGAATTCGTTTTTTTATTTCTCATTTCCGACAAAAATTACGACCTCTAGCGCGCCACAAAGTCAGTGAAACTGTGCCCGGTTTCCTTTTAGCCGCTCGCTCGGTTGTATCCACGTGTCAAAATGGATGGAAAATGGTTCAGGGAATTATTGCAATACAAAAAAAATTCATAAACCAGCCAAATTAGAAATCAAATACATAAAATTTATTGATGAAATAATTTTTATGCAGCAAACATAATGATTACAAGTGGTAATTTTTCACACGTTTTTCGTCGTTTGGATGGTCCTGGTTGTTCAAGTTCTTCCTCAGTAGACTCTTCGAGTCGTGAAACCTCTTCAATCGCAGGAAATGATGTTGTGACGGTCGAAAAATCGTAATCATCGTCATCGTCGTGATCGTCGTTGAATAAAATTTCGACTCTGGCGACATTGTCACATGTCTGTCCACTGCAGTGCAGGCAAATAACGGAGCAATGGATTCCTGCTTTCCTGCAGCCACAAGCAGCTCCACACTTTCCTTTGCATTTGCACGAAATTAGTTTCAAAAGGTGGAGCGGGTGCGGCTGTGGTGCAAATTGGTTCGAGCCCGTTATTTGTTTGTCGCCAACCCCATTCTTGAGGATCTTTAAAAATTCCGAGCCACGTTTGTACTTGTAAATATATCCGGAAAACGTGTTGGCGGACTGCACTTTCCGTTGGTGGGAGCAGTGAAAGATTATTCGTCTTGCTTGTCGTCATTGATTTTGCGAAGCGATGGAATCGCAAAATATCCATCGTCGTGTCCTCTTTACGACCACCATAAAAAGCGATAAGGAACAGCTTTCCCGCGCAAGCTAGCATCTCCGGATCGACCTTTTCTTGCTTGAATAATTCTACCGATGACCGGAGGTTCGGATTCTTCTCGAGGGTGCTGATGAACTTCGACTTTCCAATGTTATAAAAAGATGACGTGGTGTCACAACCGCTGTAAGCATGGATGGAAAGAATGTTCTCAAGAACAGACTTATCATGCTTGAAACAATTTGCAGAGTACACTTTTGCCGGTGTTTTGCCTTTGGCTGGTTTGTGGAAGAAAATATTTTTTTCCTCCATTGCAAGTCCGCAAATTAGGACCAAAAGATCGATATCTTCGCCAACGATTTCCACAGAGTCATGGAGCGATGCATAGTCACGATGTATAGTCACGTGCTCCATGGCGAGAAGCGTCGGGCGCGCTGGGGCCGACTTTGTGGCGCGCTGGAGGTCGTAATTTTTGTCGGAAATGAAAAATAAAAAAACGAATTTGTAGGTCTGGACACGCTCTACAAGTTTTATTTCAAACATTTTTCGATCTCTTCCACCAGGAAAAAGTAAATAGCGAAAAAAAAATTCTCCCCAAATTTTTGATATTTTTGATCGATATCTCGAAAACGACGATCGATACGTGAAAAGTGTTGGGACCTTAATTGTAGATCGCGAGAAGAGCAACAAAAAAGTATTTCATAAAAAATTTCGTATCTCAACGGGGAACCGAGTTATGATAAAAAAACTGAATTTAAGGGTTTTTTCAAGATGGCGGAAATTGCACAAGGTTATTTTGGTCGACAATTTGAACTTAAGCTTTTCTTGCCATCCCCCACGCAATATCCAAAATTTGGCTTTCTCGGTTCATTTTCATTTATTTCCCGATTTTTCCGACGTAATGACTGGACTACTTTTCGAGTCTACCATCAGGTCCAGTCGTGGCTTGGTAATTATAATGATCCTGAAGACTGGGGCTGGAAAAAATGTGGAAAATTATTAATGTCAGTGCAGAACTCTAAACCTCCAGCACCCCCTGAGCTTCTAAAATTGTTTTTGAATAGCTATTTATAAAAGTATTTGCTAAAATTTAAAAGAAAACTGGTTCAGATGGAATAGTTAATCTTCCTCTATTTAAAATTTCAAAATAACTTTGACCTTCCTCATGGTCTTGTGTTTGATCACTAAACCACAACATTTATACAATTTGGATATTCTAATTTTCTATAAACTTTGAGACTTACATAAAAAAGCTATATACTGAACTACTGAATTTGATACTTGCCGAGATATTATTAGTAAACTCATATCATAAAGAATATCTACAAATTCATGTGTGGTTACTTGTTCTTCTTCTTTAAAGAGTCAAAATTAATTTTTAATAATATTGCAAAATTTATAATTGAGAAAATTGTAAAAATAAAATAAGAAAAATAAAAAAAAAATAATAGCTGATGACATATTATTAGTACACACGTATAATATAGGTATAGTTAAGAGTACTCACTTCGGAGCGCTGTAAAACCTTAGCCATTGAATTAATGAAAAAATGATGATAATAAAAGTTGTTCCTCAAAAAACGATCTACAAAAATGGTCAGATATCATTTTTTCGTAAAATGATAAAGAAAAGTTACATCAAAAATATAAATTTTTTTCTCGAATTTCTGAAGATTTTCGCTTATAACTTTTTTAATTATAGTTCTACGACAAAAAGTTACTGGATCAAAGTAGAGAATCTAATTTGCAACAAAAAATGTAAACAAACTTTTTCTATCAAATAAATAGTTTAAGAGATATATCGTAAAAACCATTTCAACCCCTATTTTCAAGATGGCAGCCGTGGGACAAGGGTGGCGACCCCACAAACTTGGTGTTAGCTTTACACTGACCCCCCCTACACATCAAAAAAATAAAATTGCGTCCTCTAAAAAACGCAACCCCAAATGTAACTTTTCAATGGACTATTAAACATATTTTGTAAACAAAAATCATTATAGTACAAAAAAGTGACACCAACGGCGTTTAAAGTGAAAATATAAGAAATTGTGTGGTTTAATTTGCCAAAAAAATTGACAGAAAAAAATAATGGAAGGAACATAAAGGAATAATTTATGTTCACTTCTGGCAAAAAACGAAAAAGGCTATTTTCGACCTACTTATACGTTTTGTTAATGATGCTAAACTGAAAATAAGTATAGACTTTTCCTTCAGATTACTATCTAAACTTTCTATACTCACTGTGGTTAATGGACACCGTCCGAGACCATCTCTCTCACACACACACACATCATAAAGAAAATATTTATATATAATTCGCTCTGGTGATGAATATTATTAAACAAGTTAAATAAATATGTTAACCAAAATTATTAAACAGAAACCCCATTAGGCTTAATTGTTAAAATTATCGAGGCAAATGTATATTTTTCATAATGATCAAATCACGAAGTTGGCTTATAATTATTTGAGATACAACGGAGCAAACAGCGCCCCAAGGTTTGTTTTGGTGTACATTTAGGGCGGAAGGTCGGATGAGTCCGAAACTTCGTTTTCAATCAACGAACTCATGAGTGCTTGTCGGCCTCGAGGCATTCAATTATCCATTAATTTTCTCTTTTCCGTATTTCCATCATATATTCAAATAAATACTGCTTGAATTATTCCAGTACTAATATTGACGATTGTAACGTGGGAAAGATTGATAATTAAAAATTTCAAAAAACTGCATTAGTACTAATAAATATTTTATAATTCAAGTCCATGAAATAAATATTATATGTCAATTTTAAATTGTATAGAATAAGTTGATAATAATATTTGTTGGGCATTTTAAAGGGATTGATAGAATTCATAAAAATAATCGCAGCTCCACTTGGTGGAACGATTACAAAGCAAAGTTGAGACAAGAAAATCGGCAATAATTATTGAACCGAGCCAAAAAGTCAGGTAATTTGTTCAATTAATCACATTACAAAAATCTGAATAGCTAGGTAGTAGTTTACGGA
>CAJUYH010003434.1:0-32636 GCA_910591685.1 Galerucella tenella | reverse complement strand
TTCGACGCGGTTGGTTTCATATTGTTCGTTTTTAGAAGACAAAAAAAGTATTTCACATTTTTCCTTTATAATCAAGAGCAAAAAAGATATTCACGAATGAAAGAGTAATTCTACTAGAAAATAGCACAATATTGTCATTTAAACAATGTCGTGCAAGGTTTTGCATTTGCGGGCTAGTACTATTTTATTGCACGTATTTTTTGCAACCTTTATACAAAGTTTCAAACTGATACCAGCGATTATCGCAAAAAGGCGATTTTTGGTGTATAACGCCTGGATTATATAGTTTTATTATAGCACCATTCAACAAAAAATAAAATTCACAAACCTATAAGTAGAAGATTATTAGGAGTAACGTCTTTTAAAGAAATCTTCCTTCATAAAAATGTTATTACTATATTTAGTAAGAAGTTGTTGAACAGTTTCAGCTTCTAATTTCTATTTTTGCAGTTTATTTTCAATTTGATATCTACTGTCAAACTTTAAACTACTTCAAACACTCAGTATTCGAGAAAAAATAAAGAAAGAAAAAACAACGAAAACAGATCAATTTCCACGGTAATATTACCAGTAACAACTACAAAAAAAAGACCTTTCATTCGAGCTCAGCGATCTGATCAATTTGATATTAAATAATTAAGGAGTGATACTTACACACCTGGTAATTTTTCCACGATCTCAAATTATTCTGTTTGCATGTTATATCGAACATAATGATATATTTCGCCAAACAGTCGACTAGACTAACTGAATCTTTCATCAGCAGCTTTTCGGATATTGAAAATTTGTATATTTGATAAAGTCTAGTTATGGTTTATGTTATGAAATATTTAACTTGTATTGGGAACATCGTCAAAGGTTGGTAATCTAATGATGCAGTTCGGTTTTATCCAATAGTTTTGTGAAGTGTAAATAAAAACTATGCAATATATATTGATGGTTGGATTCTAAGTGGTGGTCCATTCAATTAAACATTAAGTATTAAGAACGGTAAGGGTTGTTTACCGGTCGACAGCAATGTTTGGAGGCTGAGCTTAGCGAAGCCTCCAATTTTGCTGGAGACCGGTATTATCCTTAACGTTCGAGATGCTTATACCATTTTTTGCGCGATCGTATTAAATTTCGAATAAAATAATTTAAATTTCTTCGAAATGAACGAAATGTCAAAAGTGAAATTTATATTTCTCGATCAGTTTAAAATATAATTTGCATTTTGGTGAAATTGTTTTTATGCTATTTATTTCTTTTTATATTGTTCTGTTCGGTTCTGTTCATTAAAAAAATATAAATAAACTTTGTTCCTTTTGTGTAATGAATGGAGTAATATATTATTTAGGACCACTTAAATGTATGTAGGGCTAAGACGTCGGTAAGTAATTTACTTACCGACGTCTGAACGGTAAGTAAATCACTTACCGACGTGTTAGACTTAGAAACCAGTAAACACAACCTACCGTCCTGACAACCGATGCTGTGAATAAACAAAAAAGATCGATCGCGCAAAAAGACAGCGAGGGCTGGCAAAAAAGATGGAAACTAGTGAACACACTTGGGTACATTCTGTAGAATATATAAGATTTTTCATTCACCGAAGGATCTATTCTTTTCGCATGAAAATATGGACAGGCTTGTCTTGTTTTTATAGCGTCATAATTATTGTTATTTTATCAGCAACGTCAAAATAACAGTTTATAATCAAAAGTTGTTGCAGCGGAGACTGACTTCATTCAACCAATGGTGAATAAATGATGTAAAAAACGTGCCTTATTGATTCTGTATAAAAGGACATAGAAATTGACATAAAAGAAACAGCAAATATAGCTTGCCTTTCAGTGCTGCCAGAAAAATCAAAGAATAGGTATGAAGCAACGTATCAATACTTCAAGAAATGGTGCCGAACAAAGTCTTCTAATTCAGTTTCAGAAACCGTGCTTCTGGCGTACTTTCACTGAAAATCTGCTGTATTTAAGTCTCCATCAAGCTACGGTGTGAATATTCCATGCCAAAGTCCTCTCTTTCTTTAGAGGATACTTCGAGCATTTTTTAAAATAAGAAATGACGGATATAAAAACAAAAAACATGATGTAAAATAAATGTAAACAAATTTCTCTTTGAAGCCATCGATGATATTTATTAAATGATAAAGGTTATATCAAGATGGAAAGTGCGAAAACTAGTCGGAAAAACTAAATTTCTCCAATTCCAAGTATAATTTCTATGCTGGATTCCTATTCTGGAGTTGATGTCTTAGCTTTTAATCGACATGGCGGATGGAAATCTGCAACTATTGCGGAAAGTTATGTAGCTGAGAACATCAACAATAACGAAGGCAGAAATCCCTTGCAGTACTTCAAGACTAGCAGAAAACTTTGTTAGAGATGGAAAAATTATGGAGTGGTGTTTGTTGGGATAATTCTAAATTCCCAGAGATATTTCCATTCCAGAACTAAAGAGGTTATTATTATTTATATTTTATTTCATTTCAACCTTCACAAAGAACAAAATATATTATATTACAAAAGGTTATGCAGTGGCGTAACTAGTCTGACTGCGCCCCAATGCAAGTATTCCCCGTGCGCCCGTATTCGTAGACACATTCTCCCCCTCCCATAATCCCCAACGAAACTAACAACTACATTTCTCCGTACCTCCACACTTCCTGGATACTATTTCACTACACACGACATTGTACAAGCTCTATCCAATTAGAAAAAGATTATTCAAAGAAATATAATTTATTATGTACATTTATTAAATTTTTTCCAGAATATCAGTTTTTTGCGCCCCCTAAGGCCTGCGCTCCAATGCACCATTGGTTGCATTGGCGTTAGTTACGCCAAAACAAGTACATTACCAAAACACTTCGAAAAAAGAACCCAAAATATCCACAATGTTCATAATTTTAATATTCGTACTATTTCGTACTATTAATATTTATATAAATAAATAAGATACACGTTTATATGGCATAAATTATTTTCACCCAAAAAAATAAGAGAAAGAATAATAACTAATGCCACAAGGAACGTACAGAAGATAAACGAAAGTGTTTTCTGACTACAATTCCTTGAAAAATTTGAAATCAGAAGACAATCTAGAGACACACAATATCAAGTCGTCAATGAACAGATACATCTAGGGAGCTTGTCAGTATTAAATTACATTCCTAAGTAACAGTTGTAAAGATTAGCAGATATGGTTTTCCTTGGTTTCTTATATTATTACACCTAAGCTTTAATATTTGTAGTATCAAATCTTCTTCCTTTTTCTGTCCCAATACCTTTATTAAATCAATCACAAAATAGGTCACTATTTGGTCTAGCAAAATATTAAACATCAGGTAGGGTTCCCATCAAATGTAACTGTCAAAATATCGAAATAATTATCAATAATATCTCAGAATTTTTTTGTATCAAATATTGAAATTAATTAGAAGCAACTAGTTTCATGTATAACTACAAAATAAGAAGCTACTGCAACAAAAAAATTATAAATTTTTGTAATTAATTCAAATGACAAAATATACATTGCGAAATTGCTTTTATTTATCAAGGATTATTTAGATTTTTCCATAACAAAATTAAAAATAATACCTGCTCAAAAAAATACATTTTTCTCGCAATATTTTCAAATTAATCTTTTACGCAAGACTGTCCTACTAATTTTGGACTAAACCAGAAAGAATGAAATTTATTATACATCCTAATAAAAGAAGGTAGTTGGTTATTAAAGTGGAAGGGGATCAAAAGGTGTGGCATGATGGCCGTCTTGACATGTAAATGTAGTTAACAAAACCTTCTTTGCTATATTAACATGGAAGCCTTTCCGGTCGTACACTCGACTCATACTTTGTTCGGCTGTCATCCTTAAGCAAAATAGACGTGAATAAAAGAGTGGAAAACTGCTTCCCTTTTTAAAAAAAAAACGTTTTGTTAACATTTTAGTGTAATTGAGCTTTTAGCTATTTATACGTTTTCTGATTTTTAACTTTATTTATAGCTTACTTGCTTATATTCACACACAAGTATTGTTGATATAACAAATAATTTTAGGTATACACAGGGTGTTTCTAGGTTTATGCGGAAAAAATCAAGAGGTAATGCTTGTAAAAAATTGAAATGGGTCTTTTCTATGAGTCAAATTGAAATTTATTTTTTTTATAATTATCTATAATTTTTTGTAGAGCGTTTTATTGGCGAATACTTATCTTGCTAAATTATTCCAATAATATAATGAATTATAAACAATAAAATTATAATTGAATTTCATTTTAATATCAATAACTTACGACCTATTAAAGATATACCAATAAATTATAGCCAATCTCGAAGCCAATAAAACGCTCTACAAAAAATATACCATGCAATTTTTTCATAAACTTGATTGGAGGGTCGAAAAGGCAAAGTTTATTACCAATTTAACCTTGAATGATTTTGAAGAGTACAAATTTCAAAAAATTATAAGATTCCTATTTTGTAGAGCGTCTACAAGAATATATCTTTATTATTCCGAAGTGGAGTTATATACAAAAGACAATTATATAAATGGAAAATATAGAAATTATCCATGTGACACCTCTAAATATATGAAGAGGTCAAAGTTTTAGTGTTTTATTTTCGTCATGTCCAACAATATTTTGAGTATAGTATAACTAATGTTAATGTGATGACCTTGAATTGTATTACAAATTTTATTCAGGTTAATTTTAATCCACTATATTAATTCGAATTATATTTGAAAAGCATTATTTCACAATATTCGAATTTATAAAACAATTTTATGCACGCCATTTGGCGGCTTTTTCCTTCGAAGGGATTAAAAATATGGGTCATCACATTAACAATAGATACACTATACCTATATTTAATAAAAAAATTATAGATTTTTTTGAAACAGTGTATATAAGAGTTTTGATTACTTTTGCTGACAAGGGGGAAGGGGGGTGAGTATCATCATACGAACATAGCGCACCTTGTAGTAAGATTTCAATAGAATATTGAATTTCACATGCTTCTCACTTCTAAACTGGCAAACCAAAAAAAATGCATAGAATTGGGAAATTGAATAAATTTAATTATATAAATTCAAACCAACCAGCAATTGCACGAGAAATAAAAAAAAATCTCTTTTTCGAGACTTAGTTTTGTGAAATAAGAATTTTAATCAAAATCATTGAAATGCGCGTCATGGATACCTTCTGTGTGATAATCTATTCTCGCCAATGATAAGAACACCAAAAATAAGGCCCAACGGGGAGAGTTCTTAACGCCACGTTTTTTAAAACTTTTCACCATCTGTCACATGATTACTTTGACGTTTCACGTGATTTTTTTAATGAAACTACAGTGTATGTCAAAATTTTTGTTATATTTTCCTATTTTTTTGGTTTATTTAGTAGGCGAAAAACAGTTAGCAGACATGCAAAAAACGCTTAAGCTATCAGCTGACCTCGTTTCGCTACGCTCTCTCGTTAATAGTCTTGGGCTGCTAAAACTCATTTTCTACCCTTGTGACATAAAACACTAATATAGATTCAAAATCAGACAAAAAGGTAGAATGGCTAAGTAATGAAAATAACTGAATTGTTCCTGTTTTAAATATCTTACGCCCTTTCAAAATGCATTGAAAACATGATATTATTTAAACTATTTATTTAACTCATTTCAGATCCCGTCAGGACTGTGCCTTAGCCGTTCTAAATGTTTTAATCTCTAATATTATTGGATCCTTTGACAGTATTACAATAAATAGGTACCGGTAGCTAATATCCCGTGTACCGAAAACCATTGTGGGAGAGTAGGAATCACACAATGTGAGTGGTAATTGGGGCGGTGTGTGATTTGATTAGAGGGTGCTGTGCGCGCATTGTGCCTTCGCATTTGTTTAAAAAACAGACGGAGCTCGGGTTACCAAGCATTCAACTCTTTTCTACGCCTTCTACTTTTCAATTGAATCTTCAAGGTATATAGGAGTTGGTGTACATATATGGAAGGCGGTAGACGGAGCTCAAAGGGTATTTTATACTTTGGGACTATTATAAAATGTACAATTCAGCCTGTAGCCCAATGAATGAGAGTTTATAAGACTTTCTGGAATACTAAGGTTTATTTATTCATATATTTTTTTTATTTGTGAGATTCCAAATACTTTTGCTTCGTAATAATGTTCATCAAAGTTGATCAGGAAGCGGATTTTTAGAGTGATCCATCAATTCGTAGTTATGCTGAACGAGCTACTAGAACCATTGACATATTATATGTCAATGAATACAACGACACAACTAAATTATGAATAGATGAGGCTTTTACTTGATGATGATCCATACTTAACGATGGAATAAAACAATCTAATTTGTTTAAACCTCCATCCATTCAAATATAATGAAGGTTTGAACAAATTAAATTGTTTTAAATAAAGGGTTCAATGAAACTCGAAGTCAAACCACAATATATTTAATGTCCGTTGGGACTCAAAACTTGCAACTAGTTTCGGTAACAATTACCATCATCATCATCATCTTACATTTACCAATGGATGTTATTAGTGTATCTTCTAAGTATTAATACATTTACATATTGTTTTGTTTTGTTTGATAATCTATTAGTGTTTTATTTTATAATTTTGACTTGTTTGTATGTGTTGAATTTTAAGGATTTGTTCTTCTTCTTTTAGATGTAAATGATATGTTTACGATTGTATGGGTAATTGAGCTACACTTGTCTTTTTATCCTAGAACTGTGTGAAAATTAGTTATTTTGATGTTTCACAAGTTTTAGTAATTTATACATTTGTCATTTGTCATTTTCCCTTCAGTACTTCACTACTTCCGTTGTATATTACAAGTTGTCCACGTGCATTTCAGTGTCTTATATAGTTAAAGATAATTTTTATAATTTGTAAATGGGAATTATTAAGCTTGAACATGTTATTGTTCACGCTCTTTATTTTGTGTTTTTTACTATTGATAAAATTCACATCAACAAATAAGAATTTGTTTCCCATTGGGAAATATTTCATCACAGTGCCCAGAAGTTTCAATTTATGCCTATTAAATCAAGAAAATAAATTGGAAGAAGGTTCCTTTTTCAAAAATTTCGTCAATTTTCATATTAATTATTCACTTTCATGCTTCTTCTCTCGGAAAAGTAAATTTAAAATAACCACAACTTCTCTACATCCAGTTTTCATGATGGGTTTTCCACATTTTCATTAAAAAAATTTCTTGCCATAATAGAACTCCCCCCCTTTAATTAATTTTTAAGAGATGAATTTCAATAAATTGAACATACTCTCCCCTTCAATTTAAAAAGTTTTCATTATTTTCATATGTTTTAAATATATTATATACTGGAAAAGACAAAAAATTTAAATGGAAAAAAAAGATAAAAAAAAAGAATTATAAGTTATATCAACTACTACATATGTATTATATTGTACAATAGATCATGTATTGAAAAAAAATAAAAAAATAAAAAAAAAAAATTGGTTGGGGTCCATACTTACTCTTCTTTAATAAAAAAATAGATAAATAAATGAACTTAAACATATTCGGCTAATGGAGTCTCTCCCTAGTCATAAGCAAACAAAAAAAAATGTTTAAGGTTTTCTCATGAGAAAACATACATAGTTCCTAACTCTCTTTTTCCTACTCTAAGTTAGTTTGAGGTTTTTTCATTCCACAATTTTATTAAATATCGTTAAAAAGTACTACTTGATGGACTAATGATAATGATGTTCTTACCCTTCCAGTTGTGAAATTTCATACAGGTAACTTTTATAATTTGTTATATTTAGGAACATCTAAAATATTTAAATTTCCCATAACTTTTGTCATTATAGTGGAGATTCATTATTTTGGATTAATATTTCTCTATTAATTTTTAACTTGATTGTAAAATATTATTCGATCGCAGCTTTGTTACATCAATTTTATTGCCTCTTTAGATCTTTACAATGAGGTACCATTTTCCATTTGTTATAGCCTGCTGATGGTAATTGTTACCGAAACTAGTTGCAAGTTTTGAGTCCCAACGGACATTAAATATATTGTGGTTTGACTTTGAGTTTCATTGAACCCTTTATTTGGATTCTAACCACATTTGAGGTATGGATGAACTTTTACTGTCTTATTAATAAAAATTTCTTACTCCGCCCTTACTCTTAGATTAGTCAGAGACTAGTTACTCTGAGACTAGCGTCGGTTTAAAGAAGTAATACAATTGCTATTAATAAACTCCGAATAAGGGGTAATAGTTACTCTATCCTTATTACTGGATTAGGACATGACTTAAGGAAGATTTACAGTTTTATGGTAGGAATTGACCAATAACGTGACGTTATGGTGACATATGTTGTGTTTTTTATTGTGACATGTGTCAGTGCTCTGTTCATTAATTTCAAAAATAGCAAGTTATCTCATTATTATCATCTCTCAGTTTGTATTTTGTGTTAAAAGTAGTATTTCCGAATTTTGCATGAAATTCACATGCAAATTGAAGAAATCAAAAAAAGGCGTGCTGAGGAGGAACTCCAGATTACTATACAACGCAAGTACTGCATGAAAAATGTGTGCAACAAAAAGAAAAGGAAAAATTAAATAGAAAATGATGCTTCAAACTCCTCTCCTCAAAATGTTTTTGAGGGATTAGCCCGAATTTTATAAATTTTAATTTTTCTGACTGGACGAATATTTTCTGCTTCTTCCAATCCTTCCATCATTCTTAAATCATCCGAATAATAATATCTTCCTTCCATCGCAAAATAATTACTACTCACTGAACCAACACTAATACTTAGTAAATATACATAATTAATAATAATTAACTGGATAATAATATAAACTGATAATACAAAAACAACAAACTGAATTTCGAATTACGATATGACAACATATTTATACCACAATTGACACAACAAAACTAAAATTATATTTAGTCGAAGGTTATTCCGACCTTAAACTACCTATTTCCTTAGATTAAAATTACTACCAAAGTTAGTGCCAGACTAAACTCGGAGTAGCCTATTCCCTGTCTAAAATGCGTTTATTAATAGCGTATCTGTCAAACTGATGGTTTAAGCGTAGAATAAAGTTAGTCTTAGGTTACTCCGTGTTTATTAATAAGACCGTTAGAGTTAAATTGTTTTATTTCATCGCAACTAAATTTTATTTGATATAGTTTATGACTTCAATAATTATGTATAAGTATTCATTTTTTATTTGAATTTTGTCTATAGGTATTACAAAATTTGTGAGCTTCGTCATCGACAATTGCTTAGTATTCCGTGATCATCATCATCGACAACGGAAAATTAGCCTATACCTAGATGTGTTAGTACATTTTGGTTTCTTAATCAAGCAGCTTTTGTAATTGCTGAAAAAGACGCTCTATTCAGGACTAATACTAGACTGCGCTATGAAGACTTGAATTCCCTGACATGATATTTCATCACCAAACGTCGAATTGGGTTTTTCGATAACTTGTTCGCATATCACGGTATTCTGAGTTAATTTAAGTTAAAAATGTCAAAAAAATCACAATAGAAACGTCAAATTCTCCTGGGTATACAAAATAATGTTGTACAAGTTTTTGTTGCACTACTATCCCTAAATTCTAAAAATATTCGAATTTGTCCATTATTGACCTAGGTTAATGATGGAAAAATTATTAGCCACTGATAGAGAAATTCAACTTCTCAGTTGGCTAGAAAAAGCAGTAATTGTCAACTTCACAGCTAATAGTGGAAAAAATGAATTTAGATACAAGAGACCATTCCAGAAAGACGTTACTGACATGTATATTGAGCTGGAAGGCACAAATTCTAAGTAATTTTTATTATTTACCTGCAAACAACGGATAATAGGTAAGCTTTAATTAACAATTCCTAAAATTATCTCAAATGCAATCGTTTTGTAGTGTTGCTAAGCATAGGATGCAGGAACAAGAGATAAGGATAAGCTATATTTTTTTTCGATTTCCGGCTGTTTTAACGAAGCGAGGTTACTATTTAAATGATCACTCTAATGAACGACGCGATGCTTGGATTGGTGCTTTAAAACGCGACCCCCTTAAAGTAATCATAACTTCAAACTTTGTATGTGTTGTCGATATTGTATGTTAGTGCATTTACATCAGTCAATTTTTGTTCTATAGACCATTCCAGAACACGTGACTTTGACAGGTCAGCCATGCTGGAGGGCAAACAAATCTATTAGTTGTAGTTGAACCTGGTGTGCTCTGGCACGTGCTGTGAAGTATTTTAGAAGAATCTAGCTTGTACGGAGATCGGTTGGTTGAAACAGTCGAAAATCTAAAAAAAAGATACCTTATCTCTTTCTCCCCATACTCCACACTTCTTAAAATTACAAATCGATGGTATTTTAGATCCATTGACTTGTTGTTTAGAGTATAACTGCCAGCCATGGTTTACCAGAAAGCAATAAAAATTAAATAAAATATGTGTCCTCCAGCACAATATGGCCGACATTCAAGTGACGTCATTTTGGAATGGTTCTATGGGTATAGTTCTAGCCTTCTTGGAATGCGTCATCGTTTGTGACGTACCTATATTCGGGTTTGGGGTATGTCGTTTATTTTATTTGCTATTTTGACATATAGCTTACCTTAAATTTGATACATAAAATCATCAGGATCGTATTCAGCCAAATTCGAAAAGGCTATGAAATTAATAACTACCAGCTTCTTTTTCTAACTGAAAATACTTGAGAACTTCCAAAATGCTATGTTTTTCCGTGTATCTGGGTATTTTTTGTATTATTTAAATAAATATAACAATAAGATTAATATTCACTATTCATAAATAATAATTGACTGTAAAAGACAAAGTACAGACCTGACGAGAACTGTCAGGTCAGATAGAAAAAGGCAAAAGACACATAGCCTATACGAAAGGACGTTTGCTTCCTATTTACAATGTTTTAATTTTTCCCAGTTTCCGCGTAATTTAAATATCAACTAATCAAATTTCAAAGATTAGGGTAAACGTTTGTAATACATTTAAACGGTTCATTATTGTGATTTTTTAATTAGGATTCATCACAGACCTGCCTTGTTTTCCATTTCTTCCAACGTAATGTGTTACAAAGAGATTAACAATCGATGACGCACACCAAAAAGATTTTTATATGAACTCTAGAACCTCAAAAATGATCATTAAAATTTCATCCTATCTCACCATTGTCTTTATATTTCATTTTTCAAAAAATATTTTCACCCATACTTTAACTTTTGATAATAGTAACAGCGCATTCCTAAATTTAATAAGATTGTTCAATAATAATTCAATAATTGAGATACAACCTTTTTTTTGTTAAGCTGCCAATTTGAAACGTATTATCACGAAACTTAACAAGCTTCATTCCTACATTTAACATTTTATAAGTTAACTTTAGCGCCATACACTCAAACCTATATTATATCTCAAAGAGATCGCCTCGTCATCGGATTGAACTAACAACAACCGATTACCTTCAGCTACTTCGTCATTAAATTACCGCAAATGTGTTAGTAGGGTATATAATTACCTTTGTATTCTTCTATACCGACTGTAGTGAAAATTACAGCTGGGTCTTTGTGGTACGCCTATTGATCAAATTATTGTTATTAATATGTCCAATTAGATGAAAATATGTACAATGGTAACAAATAAATTAAATAACGTGATGTAATAATGAAGAAGTGATGGGAAATGGACAATAAGATTTTTTGCTTTTAAAACAATCGTGCTTTCGATAACGAAATAGTCATAATTGCATTTTGGGAACATATATTTTATATTGATTCTATATAATTGTTCTTCCAGTCGATGATATTTAAACTTTTGTTTCTATTAATTATACTATTCTCTGGCATCTTAATGGCAAATATAATTAGGAAAAATAAGACGGAGAATTAAGTAGATTACTTAGGTCTATAATTTAAAAATATTTTGGAATATACAGGGTGCTCCAAAAAAGCGTGCCGTATCGAAGTTAGGTTCCTTTAAATGGAACACCCTGTATTTTATCACATTTTTGAATTGTACTATTAAAAATAACGTAAGTTCATTAACATTTCCCTATACCTATCTAGTTCAGTTTTCAGTAGTAATAACCCAAGGACATTGATATTTGTTCGACAAAATTTTATAACAGATTTCGAAAGGTCTGTTGCCTACAAGCAACAAGCTTGAGAAAGTTGTCATAAAATTTTTGAGCATTTATCAATGTCCGAGGGTTATTCGGATAGAAAATTTTTTACCAATTATAGAATTACAACCAAATCGTGACATTTCCAAATATTAAATATTTGAAACTTCAAAATCGCCATAAATCAATAGGTATGTGTCCATAACAACGTGAAAACAGCCCATGGTCTGTTATCAGTGTAATGTTGACATGATTGGGTGAAATTGTTCATATGATAAAAAATAAGGAGATTTTATTGGTTATTGGAGCTGTCAAAAAAATTTCAGGATAAATCGATTTTACATAATTTGTAGACCCTCCGAAAGAATACAATAACTTCAAAATAAAAACGAATAACCACATTTGATTTACACCATCTCACTAGAAGCTTTTAACATTCTGTTTCCAATATTTACTGGTATGCTATCATATACAGGGTGTTTTTAATATGACAGTATAACACTAACCATGTAATACATAAATTTCTGGCTTAATTTAAATGGAACACCCTGTATCTGTTGGGTCTGTTAAACGTTGTAATTTATTACCTTTCAATTGGTATTAGGGTTGCCTATATCTAACTCTGATAGTTCTCGAGAAATTTTAAATTTGTTTTTTAATATTCAATTATTTGCTGACATCTAGTTACCTATGACATGATACTCCGATGCAAAGTTTTTAAAAATTTAAAATTTGTTATTTTGACAATAAGTGCTTTGTTATTGATAAATTGAAGGTCTCTTAAATCAGAATTTTATAAAGGGTCCTCAATCATTAACTTTGCAATAGGATTAGTAAAAAAACTTAACGCTAACTGGAGGAAAATTTCGTAAATTTTTACGTAACAAACTACCCGAACTTTTAGATGACGTTCCACTAGCTACAGGACAAAAAATGTGGCTGCAGTTAGATGGTGCGTCTGTTGATTACAGTATAATTGTCCGGCGTTACCTGAACAATATTCTTCCACAAAAATGGATTGGGCGAGGGGCTCCTTATCTTTGGCCGCCAAGGTTCCCATGCTTGACGCCATTAGACTATTTTCTTTGGGGTTACATAAAAAGTATTGTCTACAATACAGAGCCACCCCTCCAGAGAACATGAAGGATAGGATAAGGAGAGCGTTTCAAACAGTAACACCAGAAATGTTAAAGAAAGTGAACAATAATTTTTTTCAAAAGGTTCAAATTTGTATCCAACAAGATGGGCGTCACTTTGAACACCTTCTTTGAATTTTTTGTACCTAGTTATTTTTTTATAATTTTGAAGCTTATTGTATCTGTATGCCCAAAAATAGTGTACTTATCCTTAATAAAATTCTGATTTAAGAGACCTTCAATTTATCAATAATAAATCATACAACAAAGCACTTACTGTCAAAATAAAAAATTTTAAATTTTTAAAAACTTTCCATCGGAGAATCATGTCATAGCTACATAATTAGATGTCAGCAAATAATTGAATATTAAAAAAACAAATTAAAAATTTCTCGAGAACTATCAGAGTTAGATATAGGCAACCCTAATACCAACTGAAAGGTAATAAATTCCCACGTTTAACAGACCCAACAGATACAGGGTGTTCCATTTAAATTAAGCCAGAAATGTATGTTTTAAATGGTTAGTGTTATACTGTCATATTAAAAACACCTTGTATATGATAGCATACCAGTAAATATTGGAAACGGTATGTTAAAAGCTTCTAGTGAGATGGTGTAAAACTAATGTGGTCATTCGTTTTTATTTTGAAGTTATTGTATTTTTTCGGTGGGTCTACAAATTATGTAAAATCGATTTATCCTGGAAACTGAACTAGATAGGTATGGGGAAATGTTAATGGACTCACATTATTTTTAATAGTTCAATTCAAAAATGTGATAAAATACAGGGTGTTCCATTTAAAGGAACCTAACTTTGATACGGCACGCTTTTTTGGAGCACCCTGTATATTCCAAAATATTTTTAAATTATAGTCCCAAGTAATCTACTTAATTCTACGTCTTATTTTTTCTAATTTTATTTGCCGTTAAGACGCCAGAGAATAGTTCGTTCATAGTGCCCCACCCTGTATATCAATTTATTACTCATTCGATTTCAATTGTCACTTTATTAAAAAAAAATCTTATTTCAGGATTGGGATTCAGTATCAATTCATTTTTTAATAATGTTCTCTTTTAAATATACATTACAAATTCCTAATTTCTATATGCATTAAAAAAAAAATTCTATTGTTCTCCAAATATTATAATTTTAATTCTTCAAAATTCCTCACAAAAATTATATATGAACTATTACTTAGGTATAAAATCAATACTTCAGATTCCCCTTCACACCCCTTCAGATTATTACTTCTAAATACCTTTTTATCAAAAGCGTAGGTAGGTACCAATAATTATAATTTTTATCAACTGTCATAATAAATCGCGCTCATTATAGCTCACTTTGTAAATATATTTTATAAATATAATTTTGGCTTATATTGCAGGCTTTTTAAACTTAGGTACCTACTTACGTCAAGATGATCTTCCATACATATATTGTAGAAACCATTGAAAATTCTTCGGGTTCACGTCTAACCAGCCTAAGTTCCCAAATTTATCCTAGCTTGTCTGATAACAAACTGAAATTACATGCGATAGCCTTTTCAACAGCGTATATATATGCGTGTACTATGGGACCTTACTGTTCTATGACGTCACCACACGAGGTAATTTTGAAATGACGTTTTCACGGGCACTTAAATATTATGAATTTCAAACGCTTCTAACTTCTTTAAAGGACTATGCTTCCAGCTTATGGAAAATAAAAGACCACTCAAATGCGGATATTTTGATACCAACTTATTCGTCTTGAAAAATAGAACATTTGATAACATTGCGCCAATGTTGTGACTTTACATTTTACTGTGCCTTCACCTAAAACAACCCCATCTGGCAAAGTCAAAAAGGAGGCTAGTAAAGAGAATAGAGCACCTAGAAAAAGATATTCAAAAACCAGAAGGTTGATGGATTCCATTGGGAATAACAAGCAGTTCCTCGAAATCAGCCAAAAAGGTATACTTGCTACAGAGAGTTATAGAGAAAAAAAACTACAATTAATCACAACACAAACTGATATGAAGAAAGACTACTACAAAAAAAAATTGGAAGGTAAAGAAAAATACTATCAAAAAAAAATTGAAATTCTTAATGAAGTTTCAAAATCATTAAATAGAATTGCAGCTGTAAGTGAGACTGTGAAACATTCCATTTCCGAGAAAGCATTGGGTTTAATGTAGCAGGTGTTATTTTTGTTATTTTTATGCTATTAATAACTTAGTTATTTTGTTTATTCGTTAAGATTACCACTAGTACTGTCACAGTTGGTAAATAAAATATTTGCACTTATTTAAAAATGTTTTATTTTCGCCACAAAATGAAATCTTAACCTAATTAATAATTAAAATGATTAGCAATAATGTTTTGCTGCAAATTCCTTCCAGCAACCAAATCAGGATTAATTAGTTGCGGCATGTGATCAATAAAATTTGGATAATTGTACATGCCATACTCAGGCTCTTCAACATGAGGTTCATCTGGTTCTGGAATATCTCTCTCCAAGCACAGATTATGGAGGACACAGCAGGCATTTACAATTTTTCCAGCAGTAGTTGGGTGGTAATGTAGAGTGCGATATCTCAACAAACACCTAAATCGGTTTTTCAGAACACCATTACATCGCTCAATAATGGATCTTATGGAACATAATCTTTCATTATAAAGCTGTTGTCCATCATTTTGAGGATTCACAATTGGAGTTAATATCCAAGGACGAGTAGGATAGCCTAAAATAATATCACCAAAATATTTTAGCGAATCATTCACAAAAAAGAAACAAAAACAAGAAAATGAATAAATTTTATTTGTTCACATCTATAATCCTTACCCGAATCGCCCAATAAGAAAAAAATATTTGCGGGGTTCCTCCTGTATACTTGTTCCATTAAATTGGATACCGCAGATTCTCTCCAAATGTGTGCATCATGAGTGGACCCTGGGAATCTTGAATTTACATTTAATATTTTCATATTGTTATCACAAATCTGAAAAACAATGTATGTATGAAGAGGTATCTTAGCAATTTTTAAATTGACTTACTAGTTGTACATTAAGTGAATGATAATTCTTTCTGTTCACATAAACATGCTCAGGAAAATTCTCATCATTAACCAGAGGAGCCACAATGCTTACGTGGGTACAGTCAATACATCCAATTATTCCGGGAAACCGGTGTTTTTCATGAAACCTAAAAGAATTATTCTCAGTGCTAGTAGAGCAATAGAAAAAATATAATTATACAGACTAAATAATTTTTCTTTCTGTTGTTAATATCAACTTACCTAGTGCGAAGACTTTCCAACTCTACAGTATTTTGAGGAAACCTTATAAAATTATTTAAAATGTCAGGTTGGTTCAATGCATTTGTCACCTCATTAATAGCTCTGCTGGTTGAAGGCTGGCTAATGGCCACAAAACTGTTGGAGCCAGTAATTTCCTGGTAGCTGCCTGAAGCATAGAATCTCAGGGCAGCAAGTACCTGAAAACCGTGCAAATTATTTTTGAGAAATAGGTATCAGTACCTACTTATATACATAGCATGCCTTGACAATAACTACTATATTTGCTTACCTTGGTTTGTATGGATAGAGCAGAGGTTCTTGTGGGTTGTGGTAGAAAAGGAGTAACCATGTCAATTATATCATGACAGAGGTCTTTATCGACTCTAAATAACTGCACAAATTTTCTGTCTGATAGCTGGAACGGATTTGTCTGGTACAAAACATCCCTACCAATCCCTACCTCTTCTAACGCCTCCTCAACATTCTCGTTAATTATATTATTCCACAGAATTATATTGAAATCTTCAACATTCATTTTAATATAAAAATGATATTTAAAATCTCTCTCCTCCAAATTTTGAACCACAGTAAACAAAAACAAAACAATTCGAGGTTGGGTCAAATGTCAAATACTCCCTTTCGCAATTCTCTCATTAGCTAGTAGGGGAACTTTGATTTCTCTTGGGAGATGCTCGATCCCTCAAATTTATTTCAAGAATACGTGTTCTATCTTTTTAAGAGAACCACGCCTACTTCTCTCGAAAAGTTCTACTCCCTGAAATTCAAGAATAGGCACCCTGGAAGATCGTTTAACTCCTCACAAGGCCGAAATCCTCTAGGACGAACTCTATGTTCACAAACGTAACACTGCATTTTCTTAGTTTTTAAATACTTGACTTTAAAAAATCTCTAAATTGAATACGCACATTTCTAGCACACAGAGCGATCATTTATTAAAACTGGTCATTTGTAGTTAAAACTTGTTAGTCTACAATTAGATGGATACGCCCTTCTCTTTTATACTCCTATTACCTGTCGGGGATTTGTCAGGTATAAATATTTGCAATCTTTAATTTATCATATCTTTATACAAATGAAAAATATAATCCTATTCATCGGGAATTCATCGTATGTACAACTATATTCCCAAGTCCGACTCTGTTTCACCGTAGCGGGTGGTGTCCTATTGAATGGTAAGATTATGTAATCGAATCGAAAATTTCTGACAAATAAACTGATTTTGTGGGTTTATTATAGTTATTTACGTAATTTGTGGGATATGGACATTATTAACGCACGCATGTGAAGTTTGCAAGACGAGGCCGTAGGCCGAGTCGTGTAATCACATGAGTGCGTCAATAATTCCTATCACACGTGTTACGTACAAAATTTCATCTACAACTGCTTATTAGTATTATTAACCGTACCTATATCATAAAATTGAAAAAAAATTCAATCCAAACGTATTTTTAATAATATTGACTGCAAACATAAGGTACTGTGTATCATATTCTGTGACCGTAGCAACAAAGACAAACAAATCTGTGGAAATGAAAAAAATTAGTTATCCCATCAAATTGTCAAAGTTGAACGAACAAAAATCTATAAAAATGAGTTCAAGTGAAGACAATCTCCTTTCGGAAATTGAAAATACAGCTTCCAGTGTTATTTTAAATATTTAATTCTGGTATTAATAATTGTCTAGATTCTTATTATCGCACTAGTGCGGTAATGTATTCAAAAACGCACTAGTGCGGTAATATACGTCATTATGACACTTAAAATAATGTCAAATCGTACCCGTTACATGACAGTTGTAGATAATAGTAATTTACGTAATTAGTGGGATATGGACATTATTATCGCACGCATGTGAAGTTTGTACGACGAGGCCGTAGACCAAGTCGTGTAATCACATAAGTGCGTTAATAATTCCTATCACACGTGTTACGTACAAAATTTTATCTACAACTGTTTATTAGTATTATTAACAGTACCTATAATATAAAATTTGAAAAAAATTTCAATCCAACGTATTTTAATAATATTGACTGCAAACATAAGGTACTGTGTATCATATTTTATGACCATAGCAACAAAGACAAACAAGGCTGTGAAAAAAAAATAAATTAGTTATGTCATCAAATTTTCAAAGTTGAATGAACAAAAATCTATAAAAATGAGTTCAAGCGAAAAAAATCTCCTTTCGGAAATTGAAAATGCAGCTTCCAGTGTTATTTTAGATATTTAATTCTGGTATCAATATGTTTCTAGATTCTTATTACTGCACTAGTGCGGTAATGTAATCAAAAACGCACTAGTGCGGTATTAAACGTCATTATGACATTAAAAATAGTGTCAAATCGTACCCGTTACATGACAGTTGTAGATAAATTAAATTACAACATTGGCGCAATGTTATCAAATGTTCTATTTTTCAAGACGAATAAGTTGGTATCAAAATATCCGCATTTGAGTGGTCTTTTATTTTCCATAAGCTGGAAGCATAGTCCTTTATGAATTTGAAAAAATCCTCCGTTGGATGATCTATTAGATATGTCTAGAGTATAATTTCAGTATAATAAAAAAATAAGCAGGATGTCTATTATTTGAAATAAATATTGTTGAAAATAGTTAAGTCGCTAGTTAAGTCGTTTGATCGCTGACTGTTATATCCCCCGTTTTGTAAAATGATTTACGGATTTATCAAGATTTGGTACGAATGAATTTGGAACTAACTCCACATAAGAGATAACAGGGCGATAACTGTACACAGTAAGATCAGATATACTTCATTCTTATAACCACCGAATATTCGGTGTTATAACTAAAAATTTCCTTACTCCTTACTCCTTTCATTAATTGCAGCTTTTCAAACCTTAAAAACTACCTCTTTTGTCAAAAATATAATTCAAATTCAAGTATAATATTATTATTCATTGGAGCTTCAGCATAAAAAAAAATCATTTTATACTTTTCCAAATTTGTACTGTCATATCTCCCATATATTTTGTACTTAAAGAAATAGTTTGATTAAGGTAATTTTTGTGAAATGTGCAAAAACACTTCCATTTTCAAAGAACTATTGCAAAAACCTTTCAATTTTGAAGAATTATTTTCAAAAAATTCGCAGCTTAAACCTAAACAACTTTTGATTCATATAAATGAAGCTAAACTATATGAATTCTTGAATGATTTGTTACTCTGATGAAATTGGTGTTGGTTTTATGTTTATGATTACTTTCTATCCAAAAATTTGAGTGAGCCAACTTTTTTCATAGTGGAAGAAAAATATGAAGTAAGTTTTTCCCCAAAATACTGCTACCCCAGAGAAGGGGAGACAACGACCACCAAGGTAAAAGCATACAAATCAGAGCTTCACCACCAACACCATTCGGTGTTCTATGAAATAAAACGGAGCGAAGAATCTTCAATACTGTACTAGATCCTTTATAGCACTGGCAAACAATTTATTCTATTGAAGCCTCGAGGCACTCATTGTGCTTCGCCTGAAGCAAGCTCTTCATTTTTACTAATTTTGGGAAGAAGATAAGGGAGGAAAAACCACAACTCTCCCAGAATATGGAGAACCTGAGGTTTGCCATTCGAAATTCAGTAATAAGGACGTGTCTAGGAGCTCTAGAATAACAGGAGGACACACACAATACATCTGCAAAGGTCGTAATGGAGAGGATCCTAAAAGCAAACTAATATTTATCTTATCTTATCTTTTATCTTATTCTTTTGGGAATCAAACCACAATAATGTTTTTTATTTTTTATTTCGACGTTTCGGTAGCGTTCCAGCTACCGTTGTCAAGAATAACTAGTAATAAAATTGATAAAAAAAATTTTGGTCCCTATCTGACACAACGAAAAAATATATATATACTTAGGGTCATCTAATGGCCATTAGAATGTCAGTATGGCTCAAAACCGGTTACAGTGAAGCACATCCAATTAAAATAAATACACCACCATAATAAACGACATAACCATGAAAATGGTGACAGCTTTCCAGATGGTCTTCCTAACAGCAATCAAAGCAACCTGTTATTCAATAGTTATTTACATCACAAGCTGCGAAAGCTTACTTTTAGGTGCTGGGTGTATTTGAATACCTCCGAACACCTAAAAGGGCTTTTGCAGCGTGTAATGTATTAAACTTTTCATTATTTTCCGATTATTGCGTGCAGAAGTTTGTTGCCGGAAAAATGTAAAGACCGTTACAATCGAGCCTATGAAAATTTCATCAAATGTTGTACAACGAAAGATGTGTCCACAATAACTGACATTTTATTTTTTCGTTGTCCAGGGTACGAAAGTTTTTCATACTTAGCAACCGATGACCTAGCATGTTTTACTTTCGCTTTCGCTTGCCTATTTAAAATAAAAAAATATATTTTCTACGACAACCTCTATAATAGTATATTATGCAATGAGCACAAAATGATGCATATATTTTGCACGAGGATGAAATTTGCAGCACGAGCCGAAGGCAAGTGCTGCAACTCATACGAGTGCAAAATGGCCATTTTGTTGCGAGTTGCATACTATACTTTTTCTATGCCAACATATCGTTCACGTTTAATACATGCATACATTGCAAAAACTTTGAAAGGAATAAACTGATAATATTTCATCACTCCGAATTCCCCGCTAGTGGGCTTTCTATCAGAATTGAAATATGAATTGAAGAAATATGTAAATATTTTTTTCATTGCTATTTCTAGCAGGTACAGAGAAATAGGTAGAAGCCAATAAATATGTATTTGTAGAAAACAACTATGAAATTACTCGTTACCTACTAAAACTTTGTCAGAAACGATCTGCTGACATTTCATCAATTTGTCGCTGGACGTCATAATTTAACAAGCCGTAGTCGTCGTGATTTTAGAATAAACCTAGACCTAACACGAAATATTCCAATTCGCATTTGCTACTTAGCAACTTGCCTAGCAGCCGATGCAAAGATGAAATTCTGTACAAAATGTGCTTGTTTATGATTGAAGATACGGTTACAAAATGAACATTTTCGTAGGGGAGAGAGTAAAAAATTTAATTTACTGTACTGTGTCTAACTTTATCTGTGTTCATGACCTTTTTAGGCTGTCGAGATACGTCAATTTTATTTAAAAAATCTGACACAATTCAAATTTTTCTGGTGACAATATGTGAGCGCAAATTTAATTTCAGAAGCAATAACGAATTATACTTCTTTTTTTTTTAATGTAGCCAGATTGAGAATTTTCATTTTATGGGAGAAATTTACTTTTATTTAAAAATGTAGCAAAATTTGAACATAGTTCTTAAGATTGATTGGAGTCCTCAAAACATGACGACAAAACTAACAACACACTTCATCTTGTAGCGATTGTGCGTCTGATGGATCGTCATTTATGTTATTCATAAGGTCCCATGTCTGGTCTCCCAGTGTGACACGTTGTCACGAAAAAGGAAACGTCCCAGCTACGAAATCTTTTTAAGCCTTTTCTTTTCAAGTTCACTGATGTATGTGGTTGAATTAAAAATCATTGTTACATTGTTACGTCCAGATGTAACGGATTAGATATTATTACTATTATTAAAGTTTGTTTTGTAGTGTAGTACGATTATGATTTCTTGGGATTTTTTGGCTTTGTTACTAAACCGCTAAACAGACCGTGAATCGATACGAGAATTCGTTTATTGTGTTTTTTTATGTGACACATTCGTCTTTTGTCTATGGGAAAACTGAATTCTCAAATTATTATTTGTGAATGGGAAGATTAGCTGCCAGCAAATTTAAAGTGATTGGCGGACGGGATGTTGAGAAATACTCTATCTTACATAGCGAGTTTTTTTTTCGGTTGAAAACATCTTAGATAATTTTATAGACTTTAGTGTTGAGTAATGCCGTGAAATAACAAATGTAGACATTAACTATTGGGCCAAGCAATGGATAATGAATATTTTCAACGACGATTTGATGTGCTAGAAATAATATAATATGGTTTTGCGAGACGAATATTTGTTCGGCCAAATTATTTTCACTCTATGGACAAATTAACTTTTTTTAAGACAATTAGATTTTACAAGGAAACTGTTATGTTTATTTTAAGTTTAACATGCATAAGATCGTCTGGAGTTTGCTGATGACAGGTAATGAAACCAAATATATATGTTGATTATAATTATGTAGTTACCCACTTAAAATTTTGCCAAACCAAATTCACAGACCTTGTGTTTAATACATCTGTCGCTAAATTATAAAACCAAGATTATTTACATTCTTGTGGAATGTTTTCAGGAACAATAGCCTTAGTCCAATCAACCAGCTGCTAACTGGTCTAAGATATTTTGCTAGCTCAGGTTTTCTGATAACTGTTGCATATTTTTTGCAAATTGATGTAGCTACAGCTAGCAGATTTATCAAAATGCCAACAACACAAAGAGAGATCCTGACACACCAAGAAAAATTTTATTCGATGTTTAGATTTCCACGTCAGATACAAACCATACAAAAATGCCATAAACAACAAATATTGACAATAATGACATATGAAGTCGAAAGACTGTTAGGTACCAATCTCTTAAATTGAACTAAAAATTTCCTAGAATTGGATTGATGCCAACCTGCATGGCTTCCTACTTCGCTAAACCGACCTATAGTTGACATGGTGCAAGGGTTATATTTTTAAGGGAGACTTAGATTTTAAGCTCTACTTAGTTAAATACACTTAAACAGTGAGTCGGTGCAAATGGCCATAATCAATTATCGGATATGGTTACATAACTAATTAAAAGCTTGTGAAACTTCCAAAATGACTGCTGATAGTTTTACTAAGCCCCTATCCAAAGAAAAATGTCGACATCTCTAAACATCAATCGGACTAATAGAAGAATAATCTGTCGAGTGGGCATATTGGAAATATACAAGATCTGAGTATGTTATTTGCGTCCTATCAATCTTTTTAGCCTGGATCGTTCGTTTATTACATCTAGAACTGAAATGTTCGGTAAACTCCGCTCAGATGTAAATCGGAATATTTTGACCGACGACAAAGATTATTCTGTCATGTTATGTTGTAATCATGTCTTGGATGAATCTCGTACTATTTGTTAACCATGAATAGCGACCAAAATTGCTTCAGTGATAAATAATGAAAAATAAAATCTAAAACACTATAAGGGCCAGTTGTATGTAACGTAGTTAACCAATTGATCAACTGAACCAGGTTCACATGTTGACCATAGTAAAATCAATCAATCGTTGTACGAAAGATGTTCGTGTTGTGATCAGTTGAACCACAGTCAAATTAATATTTTTATGTTGGTTATCCGAATCTCTAGGGACCTTCGAGAATTTTATCAATATTGTTGGTACTAACTTGAAAAATCGTCACAGTTTTTGTATACTGTGAAATCGTTAATCAATGACAGTCAATGATCAAAAGCGTGCTTGGCGTTAAATATCATTTTGTGTGTTCTCTTGGAAGTGAAAAGATGGCAGATAAAGAAAACAAGCGTACTCCAAATTTTCGTGCATTTGAAGAATCCACGTTAATTTCTTTAGTTGCTAAGTATAAAACCGTTATAGAGTGTAAGAAAACGGATGCAAATAGTTCTCGGCATAAGAAAAATTTGTGGCTTCAGTTGGCTGAAGAATTTAATTCTATCAGTGCAACTACGCAACGAACAAGTGAAATGACGTGGTCTATATAAAAAAATTAAATTGCAGTCCCTTTTGATATTCTGAATCTATCAAAAAACTCATTTTTCGTCCACTTTTCAAAATGATTTTCTCTTGCTCGAAATATGCGATCGTTTCTCCTTAAACCTAAAACCCAGTATAAAATCTCAATCAGGTATCAAAAGTCGTATACAAATAAGTAAATAAACCTTCTTCTACTTCTCTTATCATTTCTAGATAATCCTCATCATCCGTTAACTCTTCAAAATAATCCACGTTTTCCATTGTAAACAATAAAAAGTTGTAAAATTATAGGTTATATAACAGTCAATTATAAGATATGTCACATCAGAATTTGACGTTTATTCCATGAACTTTAGTTAAACCACCATTTTTGGTGGTTCAGTTGCATAGTTAACTCATGCGTTAACCAAAATAATTCTTGACTACGTTACGTACAACACTCTAATAGCTGTGATCATGGGTTAACCATAGACATTAGGTTAACTATGCTTCATACAACTGGCCCTAAAAGAACGAAAACCATGGACGTATAAATACGTCCATGACGAAAACAGCAAGCAACAAGATCGTAGTCCGTAAATGAGAGTGGGACGGCCGTTCGTTAATAGCAATTTGCTCAGATTAATCTTTGATCACATCACCTGACCAAAAATCCGTCGCCTCTGCGATGCAAATAACGAACGTAGCTTATATCTCGAGATTTATTTGTTTAGTTTGTGTTACTTATTATTTTTAGTACGGAAAAGTTTGTTTAACTAACAAGTTTGACAATAAAAAGTAGTTTACATTTTGCTTTTCCTTTGAAACCGATCATGGAGAAAAAAGAGTCGCGATTTGAAACAGCAGCAAACTCATTCAGAACGATAGTTTATCATGCCACCATCGGCTCCAGCACTATGGCGTTCATTTTCTCTTGTGCAGAAAAGCGCATAGTGGAAAACTGAACATCTTATTTTTCACCCCCTGAAACCGTGATATGAAACTGTACGCCGTTTGTTACATTTGATAGTAGAATCATATTAGATCGGTCCAGACTCTATGACGTTCAAAAATAATCGTTCGGAAAATCTGGGAAATTTTTTGAAAACTCTTATTTTTCACCCCCTGAAACCGTGATATTATCTGTACGCCGCTACATTTGATAGTAAAATCATAGGAGATAGGTCCAGACTCTATGACGCTCAAAAATAATCGTTCGGATAGTCTAGGAAAATTTTTGAGAACTATTTATTTATTTATAACCAAGGAGGCCTAAAGGCCTAATTACATGGTCAATAATTTTTAAAATCACATTTACATTAACAAATTAATAAAGGCAATAACATATCCCAAGTATGGATTGTATAAACGAATTTTGTGATTTTGTGTTCAAACAGCTTTGCAATAGTCAAATTTATATTGATGTATTCAATATATGCCCTAGTATAATATTGTGAAAAACTTTTTCAGTCAAACTCCAATCAATATCAACTAATACGTTGAAATTATTTATTATTTTCATAATAGTTATAAGAGAGTCCCTAACGGTTAAAAATACATTTGGTATATGAAACATTGGCATTGTGCGAGTGCGACGTCCAGGAACATTAAATGGAATAAATGAAAGAATTTCAGGGCAGTTAATTTTACCATTGAGAACTTTGTACAAGAACATAACAGCAGATAATGTTCTTCTTTGCTCTAGCGATAAAGTTTTGAACTGATATCTCAAATGACTTGATCTAACTTTATTATAGTCCGGTCAGGTACGATATTTCTTATAGTATAAGTGTCTGAGGAACTTGTTCTGGACCTTTTCTACCATTTCCAAAGTAGATATGAAAACCAAATAATTGAAGCAAATTCTAATTTAGGACTTACTAGAGCAAAGTAGAGGGATTTTATAGTGTTGATATCATTAAAGTTTGCCGTTTGTCTCATTACAAACCCTAATAATTTATTGGCAGCAGAAACTATATTTTTCAGATGTGTAGCATAAGAAAAGACGTTATTGTACGTTACGCCCAGATCTTTAGTTTCTGTACATCTTATCAACGCATCTCCTCCCATCTCGTAGTCAAATAGTATGGGATCTTTAGATCGAGTAATACTCATCACCTTACATTTACTACTTTACTACTACTACTACTACTTTTATTTTCTTCCCCTGAAACCGTGATATGAAACTGTAAGCCGTTTGTTACATTTGATAGTAGAATCATAGGAGATCGGTCCAGACTCTATGACGTTCAAAAATAATCGTTCGGAAAGTCTAGGAAAATTTTTAAAAACTCTTATTTCCTTCCCCCTGAAACCGTGGTATGAAACTGTACGCCGTTTGTTACATTTGATAGTAGAATCATAGGAGATCGATCCAGACTCTATGACTGGATAAATCAATATTAGCCAATTGAAGAAGTGAGAGGGAATAACACATGCACGCGCTTGCCAATAAGAAGTAAGCTGGTCGATAAAAATCACCAATTATGTAGTTCGGAGGGTGTGGTGATTATGGTTTTCGCACAACGCTGCCAGAGCTTGAAGAGGCCCATAACAAATTTGGAAAAGTGTTAATAATAGTATGATAATAAAAAGTCCATTTTCCAATTATTATCACTACATACTTAGCACTTAAGTTTTTCCATAGTTAAGCGTGGCAATATCTAATGTTTTCGACTGCATTCCTTTCACGGCTTCAGATAAACTTGCCAAAGTTTTTTGACTATCCACACTATTATTTTTGTACACTATTATTTTTTTTATATTTTTGGAACTTTAGTTCTTTACGTCAGGTTATGTTTGAGCGACCGGGGGTCGCGACGCAAAAGATCTGACCGTTACGCGTTACGTTACGCTACGTTATGTTACGTTGCTTTGTTATGTGCCTTGCTTGCGTGCTTGTGCTCTCTCCTTAGTCTCTCTCTCGTTTACGAGAGAGCGATTCATATGCTCCGGCCGGGATTCGAACCCGGACCGCCCGCGTGGATGGCGAGCATTCTACCACTGAACCACCGACGCTATATTAAAATTCTATGCAAAGCTGGTATTCGCAGTGCTGGTGATCTACTTGAATTTGTTCGGATAAATGTTTACTATTATTTCCATAATTTTTTTGCGCGATTAATCTTTTTTGTTTATTTACAGCATCGGTTGTCAAAATGACATGAGGATTAAGGGGTCTAGCACATTTTGAAAACTTGAATGTTTTAATTCGATAACTTTAAAATGGATGGATAAATTGATTTGACATATGGCAGGTTGTTTTTAAATCTAAAAGGGCATATTTTGATAGAAATAGTAGTTTGTGCAACTAGTGTGGATATGATGGCCATATCGCACGAGGACAAAGTTTGAGCACGACGCCATAGGCGGAGTGCTCAATCGTTCACGTGCGATATGGACAATCCACACGAGTCGAACAGCATATTTTTCCTACGACCCATTGAAGAAAAAATCTATAAAAATTTCTATAAACTGTAATATAACTTCAAATTGAAAATTTAACAATTCAATTTTATGTTTCCACTACTTTTTTTGTGGTAAACGTACAGTTTTTGAATGTCCAATTTGTATAATGCTACGGTTTCCCTTTTTAAATATACGATGCTGTTATAAGTAGATGTTGCCAGTCGGACTCCCTCATGAAGGGTACCGTACCATTATCTGTAATAATTAATATCCTGCTAAATATTTCAAACGTCTACCCGTTGTCGTTATTATTATCAAGCAGAATAATTATTTAAAAATAAAATTAACAATAAAAAAAAACTTCCTCACGGGGAATCGAACCCGGGTCTACCGCATGAGAGTCTGGTATGCTTACTACTCTACTACCAAAGGATATGCAAATCGTTTATCTATAACGTCAAATGTATTACATAATTTTTGCTTAAAAGAAACTAAAGTTCCTACCGTGTGTCCCGCGACACGTTCTACCTTTTTTATTCTTAAAGGAACCTATTGCACTAGATGCCGTACAGCTTCAGATGACCTTTTTGAGTAGGCAATATGTTATAACCAGTGTAGCACTAACATGGAGTCGAACCACCCTTGGACCCTTGAGAGGAGTGTCTTGCCGATCATTTGTATCAAGTAGAGCAAATAAGGTAACAAAGCGTTTCGTAAAATGTGAGATAAGCAACAAATGGGGAAGTTAAAAACAACATTATTCAGACGCAAGGTGATGTGAAAGAATCACACAATCAACATTTGAGGTTTAAAAAGAAATTTAAATTGATTCAAAATTGAGGTGAGCCGCCTTAATAGAATTGAAATCATTAAAAATATTGTAGTGCGTATTAAAATGACAAAAACGAACCCCCCATGATGTTGAATATTATCCAGTTTGTTTATTTTGACACGCCATACCACCCCGTTGTAGCTTTTTGTCTCCATAATCATTTAGTTTCAGTATTGAAGACCACACATCTCACTTATTTAATCCCCTTGCACTTTTCATCAGTCGGCTTCGACAAATCTAAGTAAGCGAAAACCTAAAAGCTTCTTAATACGCAAACTACACAAGATAATCGCCTTAGTGCTTTAGTATTTTGAAATATCTATTATAATTAATCCGTTGTCAAAGAAAACAGATAGATATATTTTTAAGAAGTTTCAAGAACTGTGCCCAAACTACTTAATGTTTTTGTAAATATGCCAAGACCGTTACCTATTTACCTATATTCGTTTTCAGACCACCTGGACTTCAAATGGAACAAAATAGGTAGAGTCGCTAGATATATATATAAATTTATTTCGATTTTACTAAAAAATCAGTTGTTTGCAAAAAATACATAGGTTGGGTTGAACAAACTAAAAAGTACCTATTAATCTGTATCTTGGTGAAGGTATGGTAACATTGGGAATGGAGCAATCTTCATACCACATACATTCCGTTAAACACAATCTTCGTTCTAATCTAGGAAGTAACACTTTCCAAAATATGAATCGAAACGTTACTAGTACCAATTTTTAAAGAAATGTACTACCTAAATCGGATTTTGGAATTCCTAAATGCAATTTACGTTTCACCACGTGGTAAGATTGATAATTATTAGGTACATCCTGTCACTGTTAGGTATTATAGTATGTTTATTTATACTATAATGGATGTAAGTTACATTTACTAGTGGATGGATATAGAAGAGTCTGCTTATATGTCACTGATGCCAGCAAAAACAAGGAAGAGATATGGAGCAACGTATCATTACTTAATGAAATGGTTCCATACAAAGACCATTCCACCCTTTCTATAAAGGAAAACATAGATATTTCTAAGTTGTTTCACCCTTCCCTTTGCTAGTTCACTATCCACAATAAAAAGTTTTCCAAAAATAAAAGCAAAAGAAATACTCTCCTAAAAATAACACGACGATTACTTTGCTCATTCAATTATAGTCTAATAAAATGTCTGTACTACAAATAATGCTAAAGTGTCTTCTGTAATTTAACGATGGCTAGGGGGGATTGATAGATAGATGCAATGTTGTGCCGTATACAGTTTGAATTTTTGTTAGGTACTGCCATCTATCAAAGAATGGTAAAGTTATACTTTTTAATAGATGCAATTCGGTCCAAGCGTGAAGGTTACTTCATTGTTTAATATACAGATGGTGCGACAAATATTCATCAAACTATCCTGAAATAACGACTCTATCGTCACAACAAGAGCATAATTTTCGAGTAGACAAGAATAGGGAATCGAAATATTGTACTTAAACTGTGATTCCGCCAATTGCGTGGAATTTAGGAATTAAAATTTTTCGTAAATTAGTTAGTGTCATCTATTGAGTAACGGTAAAGTAGTATTTTTCAATAGATGCAATTCTGCCCAGCCGAAACTGTTAGTTCATAAATCGATATAGAGATGACGCTACACAATATATTATATTTATTCCACTAAATTTCAATATTGTTTTTCTCCTCCACATATTAGACACTGTTTTGAAGTAACAATTACCATTGTACCTATAAGTAGACACAATGCAATTACCAAAAAGGTTTCGATTCCCCTTGACAACGGGTTGCTATACTCAAGGTTGAAAGTCAAATTACCACCCTAATGTATGCCATACAAAACGTATCCGTAGGTACTATACGTATCTTATTTATATGAATATTATTAATAGTAGATACAATTATTAGAATTATGAGCATTATTTATAGAATTTGGATGAATGCTTTCTCGTTTTCTCTGAATTTGCATGAAATGTTCAGGCTCCATAATTTCTTTGTGATCAGTTTGAATAAGTAGGTACTTTTCTGCCATAAATATAGTAGTGATAGTGCTCACATGCTGCAACAATCTCTAACAGCTCCTTTTCTATTACTGAATACCTGGTCTGGGTTTCTGTTAGAGCAGCAGAGCAGTATGCAATGGGGTGATTCTTTTGCATAAGTACTCCTCCAATTGCCTCTTCACTTGCATCTGTGGCGTATTGATTCATTATTTTAGATTAATTTTCTCTATAATTGTAACTTGATTGTAAAATATTATTTGATCGCAACTTTGTTAAATCTATCTTTTTTATTGTCTCTTTGGATCTTTACAATGAGGTACCATTTTCTATTTGTTATAGCCTGATGATGGTAATTGTTACCGAAACTAGTTGCAAGTTTTGAGTCCCAACGGACATTAAATATATTGTGGTTTGACTTTGAGTTTCATTGAACCCTTCATTTGGATTCTAACCACATTTGAGGTATGGCTGAACTCTTTTTTGTTTCTTGGTTTTCCTAAATCCATTATTGCATCAATTTTGTCATTAGTAATTTTTATCTGTCCATCATATATCTGATGGCCTAAATATTTAACTGTTGTCACACTTAACTGAGTTTTATTTTCTGCGAATTTTATTTTTGCAATTCTTGCCTGCCTTAGTACTTTCTCAAGAATATCATTGTGCTGTTCCAGTGTTTTGGCATGGACCAGAACATCATCCGCATAAATTTCCACCCCTGGTATATCTTTGAATACGTTCATCATTTCTTCATGATGAGCTGCTTAGTCCATAAGGAAGCCGTTTAAACCTGTACCGGCCACAAGGTGTAACTATTGTACATAACTTTGAACTTTCTTGGTCTAATGGTATCTGGCTGATCTTACATCTAATAAGTGTAGTATTTAGAGTCATTTATATTGGCAAATATTTCTACTAATGTTGGCATGTGGGTGTTAGATCCTTTAATGAATTTGTTCAAGGGTCTTGGATCCATACATACTCTGACTGACTGGCCAGGTTTTAATACTGTTACAATAGGATGGACCCAGTCTGTTGCTTCACCCACAGGTTCAATAATGCCTTCCTGTTCCTTTTTTTCAATTCAATTTTTACTCTTTCTTGTAGTGTCCTTGGTATTCCTTTGCATTTTGCCCTTGTTGGTTTCGCATCTTCTGTTAGTCTAATTTTGAATTGATTTCTTGCACATCCTATACCTTGAAATACATCATTGTAATCATTAATGATCCTTTTGCAACTTTTTTCTTCTGTAATTGTAGTAGTCTCATTTGTATCTACTCTTCTCAGAACTTCTAGGTTTTGTATTGACTCTAACCCGATTAATGGCTGTAAGTCTTTTTTCGTAATGAAGAATATGGCATTCTTTTTAAATTTTCCAACTTCACATTTTAAATCACAAATACCTTCGATTTCAATTTCATTTTGTGAGTATGACATTAAACAACTAGTGGTCTTCCTAATGCTGGGTTTTTCTTTTAAGGTATCATATAGTCTTCTAGATCATACATTCACTTGACTACCTGTATCTAGTTTACATACATTTTTATTTCCGCCAAGTTTTATTTCTTTTACCCATTCCAAGTTTGAGCTAGTTAATGCATCTACAGTTTGATATATTGCACCTATCTGCCATGTTGTTTCTGCCTCTGGGTTATATTCGGTTTCTTGTATTGAAATTTCATTAATTTTAATTTTGGCTCTACAAGCTTTTGCGAAGTCGTTTAACTTCCCACATTTTTTATTTTTTACCGTTTTATTTTCCTTTCTTCTAACTGTATGCACTGCTCCTTCAATTGTCAATTTGGCCATTTTTTCTACTTGTTTACTTGCCTCCTGATCTGCTCGACACATCTGTACAATATGCATGCTGGTAATAAGTCCAAATTGATTTTCTTCAATAACTTCTCTCTCAGGTTGTTGTTTATGGTTCCACAAGTTATTCTATCCTCAATTAAAGAGTCTGTTAGATTACTAAAGCCACAGTTTTTTACTCTGTTTCGTAAAATTGTGATGTATTCATCAATATTCTGCCTCTCTTCTTGATTACTTGTGAAAAATAGGTATCTATTATAAGTTAAAAAGGGGTGTAATGTAATGAAAATGCGTCCAAGATATTGGTTACTGTTAAGATATCCTCAATGTTTGGTGGGTCTTCTTCTGGG
>CAJUYH010003433.1:0-32637 GCA_910591685.1 Galerucella tenella | reverse complement strand
TTTTTTTTTTTTTTTTCAATTGATTTTTCCATTTTATTTTCATGTAGATTAGAGTTGATTATTATGAATGAGCAATAGTATTTTATTCGATAATAATATTGAACATGAAAATTGACGGCATGAAATTGGCAATAAAGATAAAATAGCAAAGCAACTGCAGCCGTAAAAGTTCATGCGACTCATTTGTTTTTTGTTTGTTATTTCGAATTGCACGACACGACCGAGTTTGGTCTCATTGTGGCTACAGCCTGTACTGCAACAGCGGAATAGGAATAAAATAAAGTAAATAAATGAAAAAATATTCACCACAAATGCGCTCGGCTACTGCGATCAAATGACAAAGAAAGTTATATTCGTTATTTTTGTTTTACTTTTGGTTTTTCCTTGTAAAACAAGAATATATCCTTTTTGCTAATTATTTCTATTGGAACAGAATGAAAAACTTCTTAAACGAGATATCCTCATGTTTTTTTTCATATTTCCAATTCTTATGTATCAATGAAGGAAAAGTGCAACCAACGAAGGAAATCCAATATAAAACTGCGATAGTGAAAAAAATAATCTCAACACATCAGTTAGTTCATTATAACTGTTATATTAAAATACAAATGCCGATTCTACGTCAATGAAATATTATAATAATAATAATAGTTTATATTATTATACATGTAATCCGTGGTCAACAATAAATGATAAATCGTATATTCCCATAACAAGTTGACACTTGAATAATTTACCTCTTTTCACTTATTCATTTTAATTGCAATATTCTGTCAATGGGAAGTGATTTTTTGAACACGATTAAATACTCGATTGTATGACTTGAATATTCAAGACAACAAATTACACTCAAAAATACAATAAAAAATGCAATTCATACGTCGATGGTAATAAATAATTCAATAAAAAGAGAATGGAAAAAAATTAATGAATATTTCTAGCGGTGTTTTTCTATACGTACTGTTTGTTTTAACGCCAGTGATTTTTATAATGGTCCAAATGCATTTGTAAATTATATTTTTACCGTCGACGCTTTTATATCTATCAAAAAAAAAATTTCAACTACTTCGAAAAAATTATAAGCAAGTGAGATAAAAATTAACACATGAAATAAGTAAACTGACAATAATTTTTTTTTTTTTTGACGATTTTCTCTCGCTTCTGTTTCACTGTTCATCCTTGTCTTTAGCGCCATGTTTGAGAATTCTTGTAAACTCCAAGTAATCAAACATTGATCCTTTAATTGGAGCTTCGCGATACATTTCATCGACATCATCATCGGTAAATCTGATAAATGATCAAGATTGAATAATTACAATTGAGAGAGTGGATAAAAAAAAAAGTTTCACATCAAATAAAACATATTCAGTTTTTTCTTTTTTTTTTAATGGTATAATATTCTTACCTATCACCCATTGTTGTTAAAAGTTCACGAAGACGTTCTTCATTAATATGTCCAGTATTCTCTTCATCGAAACATCCAAATGCATTTTTAATAACGTCTTCGGGATCGGTGCCTTGAAGTCGTTCACCAAAAAGTGTCAAGAACATTGTGAAATTAATTGGTCCGGGTGCTTCATTCATCATAGCTTCCAGATATTCATCAGTGGGATTTTTACCTAATATACAATACATTATAGCAAACAATATTAATATAAAAAAAAAAAGTTAATTGATAAATTTTTCGAGGCGTAAAAAATTTATGTTTTTTAATATTCAAATGCTTGAAATAGAGTGTTGCCAATCAACATTTCCAAGTCATAAACCAAATGCTTTTGAATTATAATTACCTATTCTCACAATTTGAAAAATATTGTGTCACTAGATTAAAAAATTAAATTAAAAAATATTTAATAATTTTTCATTTTTTTTTTTACCAAGGGACGCGAGCATATCATGAAGATCTTCTTTATCGATAAATCCATCGTGGCTGTGATCAATCATGTTGAATGCCTCTTTAAATTCAGCGATTTGAGCTTGATCAAACATAGCAAAAACATTGGATGTAGCGCGTTGTGCACGTTTCTTAGTTGTCGCGCGACGACCAGCTGTTTTACGAGCAGACATTTTGTAATCTAAAGAGAAAAAAAAAAAAAAGAATCTGAGATAAATGCTAAATTTGTATATATATATTGATGTGTAATTAATATTTTCCATTTAGTGAAAAAAATCATTAAAAAAAATACTCGGATATAAATAATTAGTAAAAATAAAAAAAAATTATTTGCCACATCTCTGTTGAGAGAATTATTAACCTCAATATCACAGAAATATATATAAGTGTACAGTTTATGCTTTGAATAATTTAATAATAATATAAATTGATAAGCAGTAAATATGTCAATATCAACAAGTGAAAGACCTTCATTTAAATATATATATTTACAATATATAAATCTTAAAGTTCCATTGTGACAAAACAAAAATAAAACTGAAATAAAGCGAGCGACGTTTAAAAAAGCGATGACTCAGAATGGACGTGCAATAACTCAGCACATTTTAACAATATCCATATTTGAAATGACAAAAATGTTATATTGACGAAAAATTGACAAAATACAATATCCATAAAACAATTACATTTTTTTTATCAATATATAATTGAGGAATTCAATAATTATAAAATTACTGTAATATAATACAGTATTGAATTATTATCATTGTTTTTTTTTTCTTGATGTTTTACAGCAAAATTTTATTGAAGGTGATATATTCAAAATGTTTTTCAAGTATGGAAATATTATTATGCATCTTTTTGTATGAACACAATGGCGATTGGTGTACATTTGTGTGCTATCAAAGTGTACACAGACAGAATATATAGACGCATATATGTGTAAAAGTAGCAAAGTGAGTGAATTTCATCTGTCAAATATTCCTCCAGCACATTAATTTCACTGTTGCATAAAATTATCTTAATAAACTTTCACAATATATTTATATTTAATTGAAATATTACTTATGTGATTTGTTTACTTACAGAATTGAAACGCAAATAAAGTAAGAAAATAGTAATAAGATTATTTTGTATACGTCCAAAACTGTGAATCACTATGGAGTTACTGAGGCCATAGAACATTCGCTATTCGTCACCACACCCGGAGACACAGAGCATAAGACAGTGAGAGCGAGAGAGAGAGAAGGAACGAAAGAAAGAGCGCTGTGTTGATGCGACATCTCGTGGACAATTTTGTATATCTCTCACATAAGAATTTCCAGGGGCGAATAGCGTTCTATTTAGGCCATTGTCAATTTAACATATGAACCCAATGAAAAAATTCAAAATTTTAATAATTTAAATTGAGAGCATATTTATTATTTGTATCAGAGTCATCGATATTTCCTTGGATATTACGAGAATACAATATAAAAATTGATGATAATTTTTATTCAGTGAAATATGGGGAAAAGTGACGTGGATAATATGGCAATTACAAGAGCCCCAAATTTGCCGCTTATATACATCCGTATATGGAAATACAATATCACGTAGCGCGTTACATTGCCTTATATGGCTGTGATTGAGCGACTATTGCCATAGCGCTTTTGAAATATTGCCAAATTCAATAGAATGCAAATAGAGGTTATAGCCTCATTTTTTGTCATTAACCCTTTGACGACTATGGGAACACAGTTGTTCCAAACAAGAAATTTAAAAGAAGTACAAAACTAAAAAATTGGTTGGTGTTATTTTACTTTAATTGATTTTTGAACATATCTTTTCATTTTTTATTTATGGCAACACAGCGTCCAAACGTTCCATTCTCTGTTTATGGTCATTGGCAATTGACATTTTGTTGGATGTGGAATTCCAATATTTTCTTTCTACAATCATACGGTCCTCGAGAGAGTAAAAGCAGAATAAAATGCAATAAATAAAAGCATGTATAAATTATAAAATTATCAATATTCCAATAGCCAACATTAAACACGACATATTTTTCTTTTATTTTTCAATCCATTAATCGGCCACAATTACAATATTAACTCCTATAAATTCAAATTAAAAATAATAATCTACAAACATCTTCATGATAATATCTTATGTATATTTACAGAATCATACAGACTTCGGTGAAGAAAACATTATACCGAAATAATGTCAATTGATTAAAATGTAAAAAGAAAATTATCTCTTTTGAAGAACATTTCTTGTTACACTCTCATTTCATATGCTCTATTTCCTCTTTTTTCTTTTTCATTTTCAAATAGATGAACACACATCTACGTATATATATACTCACTTATTGTGGGAACTATTACTCAAGCTCAATATTAATTCACAAATAATAAACGATGCTTTGAATAATCATTACTAGTAATTGTTTCATAATTTCATGCCGCTGACAATAATTATCGGACCGAAACGCCATTAATAGTAATGCCGTTTCTCGACACAGGCTCAGCCTCATAGTGACCAGATCTGTGATATGTTCTTCCATTCTGTCCATCGTACCTATATAATAATAATTATTATTATTATAAAGGTAGCAATAATAATTTATTGAGTTGTATTTTTTCATGTAATTTTTAAGTTTTATCGTATGACTAATTGATAAACGATTGGAATAATTTATTTTAATTAAATCGTGTTCTTACCCGTAAGCACTTCCACTAATGCTGTATGGATTATCATAGAGACCATCTTCCGGTACATTTTCATACATTCGATTATTCGTACCATCATTTAAACTCGCATAAGACATCACTGCCGCATTCTGATCCTCCTTTCGTTCTGCTGCCTGTACATTCTCAGTATTTTTTACTGGTGTTGCTTTTCTTCTGTGAAGACGCATATACAAAGTAGATTATAGCAAATAAAATCATTCATTAGATGACAAATAAAAAAAACAACAAAAATTTCTGTTACTCAACATACAATCTTAAATATACCAATCCAAGTATTAAAAGAATGAAAATAATAACACCAGCGCCAATACCAACACTTGTACCAACGCCTTGAGCCTCGGCAATTTCATTTGATACCACTGAAAAAATCCACAAATAATAAAATATATAAATAATTGTATTGTATGTATTTTGTTATTTAATACAATTAAAAAATATCCTTTTAGTATAGAGAGATAAATGAGAATTGTTGAACCAATAGAGGATTGTAACCAAATAACACTCACTTTCGCATTTGGGCTCGTCGCCGCTCCACAATCCAGTCTCCAAGCACTTCCTGAGAAAAGGTCCTATCCTTTCATGCTGCGGCAAACAATGATATTCAGCCGCGCCACCAAACAACGTCGATCCATTCACCACGATAACTCTACCATTGTCTATTGATCTTGGATGTTTGCAATCCATAGCTACACAATTGCATTGAAATAGAAAGAAATTGTTGCCAATATTTCTTGAAAATTCTTTCAATTATTATTTCATTTTATTAAATATAAAGCAAATAATTTTTCACACTCACCAAAACATGCAGGCATCATTCCACTCCACGATCCATTATGCAAACAAATTCTTGTTTCATTGCCCACTAAATAATATCCACGTGGACAACTGTAGTGTGTCACACCACCAATACTGTGGGTCGACACTTGTGTTGACAGTGGTTGCACTTTATCCGGATCTTTACATCGAATTTCACGACAAATTGGCGTGTCCGAACTCCATGTGCCATTTTCCAAACATAAACGTCGTGCAAATCCATCCAGCTCATAATTACCATCGCAAACGTATAGTGCAGCCGCTCCATAATACGTTGCATTTGATGTTAATGTGTAATGACTGTGTTGACTCTCATCAGGTTTGCCACAATCCACAACTTCAACAAATAATATAAACATTATTTTTCAATACACTAATGACTTTAGTTATTAACTATTTACGCTCCATAACTCCAACTTGATCTCACGATATTGTACCCAATGTAGTAATCATTTATTATTGTTCTTGAACTTTATATTACGTGAAAACATAGATTGGTCTTTAAACAGGAAGAATTTTCTGCCGAGAATGGTAAGATTATGATTGATTTATAGCCTTTATCATGAATTTTTAGTGCGTAAGTAAAAATTTATATTTAAAAAATGGGGTGAAAATATTTAAATTGCACTGTGGTGCATAATGATTAAATAAAATCGCTATAACACTAGCCTATGTGAGGTAACACAAACATGCTAGATGTATTTTAGTTCTGCCGTATCGACACACGAATTTTTATACAGCTCTAAGAGGACTGTATTGTATTTATTATAGGAGAACTGGGATAATTCTAAATAAATTCGAAACATAATCACATTGTAATTGAAATAATGTGATCAAATATTTGCACTCAATGACTTTGTTGGAAGTTTTAATCAATTAGTTAGTTGTGTAGATTTCCATTGAATTGAATACAGACTATAAATGTGTATTTATTACGTACAAAAACGTGTCTGGTAAATATATACTCCATTAACTGAATAAAATTACAAATTTTTTACTCACACACGCACTGCGGCACTTCACCACTCCATTTTCCATTGTCTTCGCATGTTGAAAGTGGTTCTCCTACCACTTTATATCCACGTTCACATCGGTATTTGGCAAGCGCACCAATTTTATATGAGGTCGCGCCAGTATTAGAATTTTCTATGGTACCTGTGCGTATCAATGTACGCCCATACATTCGATCATTTCCAGTAACTGATAGGATACCGTGTTCAGCAAGAATTGGTTCCGGACAACGGATTTCTAATGAATAATATATTTTAAAAAAACTAATTAATTGAGAGATAAATGAAAAATAATATTGGGCAAATAAGTTTATGAGAAAAAAAATACCTTCACATTTGGGGGTTGCATCACTCCACTGTCCATTGTCAAGACAATAACGTCTTGTTACGCCATTCAATCGATAGTTTCTCGTGCAACTGTAAGTAATTTCACTTCCTAAATGCGTTGTACTATTAACATATATTACAGCGCCATTCAATACTGGTAGTACTTTTCCACAATCGACATCTAGAAAAATAATTGGGTCAATATCAGTAATCAAAGTTATATAAAAATATCAAATAAATATTTGTGTATGGAAAATAATATTATTCAGTTTGTTTACATTCACAAGTGGGAACATGGCCTGACCACTCTCCATTCTTTTGACACGAACGTCTTGAGATGCCATTCATCATGTAACCAACTTCACAATGATATTCAATAGAACTGTGGACATTCAAGTCATAACCAACAACATAACTGCCAGCTGGAACTTCCGGTTCTTCGCAAGTAATCACTGATCCATAAAATAGACAAGTAAACATTAACATTGTGCCATAAAATAGATATTGTTGTTCTCATTATTTTATGTTATTTTATTTTAATATTATTTTTATTTTAATTTATTGTATTTTCTTTATTACTATAAATAATCCTTACATTCACAGGATGGCGTGTTATGACTCCATTTTCCTTCTCTTGTGCATTCGTGCATAATTTCACCCACAAGCCAATAATCATCGTGGCATGTATACTTTACTAAACTTCCAACTGTTGTACTACCATTAATCAAATTGACATTTCCAAATTCAATTTGTGCCGGTGCACCGCAATCAACAAATCGACATTGTGGCGCTTTACCGGACCATCCACCGCCCACATTACAAGTCAGCATCTGCATATGGTAAATTATAACAAATTTTATTATGGTAAGAACAAAAATTACAATAATGATAAATTATGATAAAGAATAGAAACGAAGTGAAATAAGTCGTTTTACGTATTTACGCATAGTATGTAATAAGCGCACATTAAATATCCTGGGAATTTTTTTACAGCAGTATAATTTCATACGTCACGAAGGACATCAACGCGATTATGAATAATTAACGCACGAGTTAGGAATAGCCAACGTAATTCACATAATTCGTATGAAATAAAAATTACGCAGGTGGGAATTCTATTTTTCTTTCTCTTTTTACTTATCATCATGAAGTAAAGTAAAAAATAAATGTGATCGTTCAGATATAAAAAGTGCATTTTGCTTCATCATAAAAAGTTCTGAATGAATTTATTATCTGAATAATTTTTTCTTAAATATACTCTTGTTCTTAAATATACTCACATTATCCCCAAAGAGAATGAAGCCATTTTGACATGTGTAAGTTGCAGTTGCGCCGACTCGTTTGCCCGTCTTCATCACTATTCCGCCATTAATTTCCGGTGGTTCTGGACACCAATCAACTGAAGAAAAAAAAATTTATATATATATATATATGATGATAATAAAAAAATAACAATTTTCATTAATAAAATTTCTTTCTTCGCTGCAACACTTTTATTCATTCTTGTCATTTGTTTTTTTTTCTTCTTATACTTACAGAGACATTGGGGTTGATGTCCACTCCAAGTACCACCATCACCGCATCTTCGACTTGTATCTCCTACCAATGTATAATTGTCATGACACGTGTAATGAATAATGGCGCCGTGGGTTGTTCGATTGTTCACAAATTTAATTTCACCATTGGTAACATCTGGCAATGGACCGCAATCAACAAAATTACAAATAGGCGATTGACCACTCCAAAATCCATTAGTTTCGCATGTTCTTGATTTACTGCCAATTAACATGTAACCATCAGGACAATTGTAATCAATGCTGGTGCCAATTGATCGTTTGGTGCCGATAATTGTAGTGTTTTCAAATTTTTCTGGACTTCCACAAACCGAAGGCTCTGTGACAAAAAATTGAAATTTATTTAATTAATATATTGGAATTTCTTTTCACATTTTATTATAAGAATACATATGATTATAAAAATGATAGGCTAAATAAAATAAACATGTTCGTTTATATATATATATATATATATTTTTTTTTTTCGTTGGGGTGGAAGTGATAATAATATATATTTTTTGAAGTTCTAATTGTTGAATCCCCAAGCAACTGTCTCGATATAGTGAATGCAGTACAAATCAAGCTTGTTGCAATGTTTTATATTTAAACACGTAAAGTAAGAGTAAAAAAAATTATTTTTCATATAATATATGTTTATACTCACTGCTTTGACAAATCCAATGAAGATAATCTAAATTGCATCCAACATCATTCCAAAGCCAACTACGTCCACCATCAAGTACAACGCAATTTTGTTCACCGTTGTAATTATTTGGTTGATCCTTTCCCCACGACGGTCTCTGTACAATTTCACCTAAACGAAAATTGACCGATGAAAAAAAAAGAAATAATGAAAAATAATTAATTTCAACATATTCATATAACTCATCAAAATATAATTGATATATAAATTTAATTGTATTGTTCTGCATATATATTTGCGAACTTTATAGCACATATATATAAATGCCTGAACATTTGAAGGCGTGACTTCCGGCGATGTGTAACAAACGAGCATTTACTTTCATATTTCATTATCGATAATTCATTTCACTTCACACGTATAATTTATAATTCATATGACAATTTATCGATCAATAAATTCAAACAGATATAATTTTGCTGGTATTAAAAAAAAAAAAATAATGGAAGAAAACTAAAGAAGAAATATGAGATAGATATGAAAAAGAAGAAAAAATAAATAAAACTGCATAATAATAATCAATAATGACATAATAAAACAAAAATATGGGCGAATAAATGGACGTTATGTAACTGTCTTCTTATATTTGTGAAAGGTAGATGTAATTTTTTACACTAATACCATCATGTTATTGGTATTGTCAGTTAACCAACACGATTGAACGAAGGCAGTGTACTTTATACAATATAAATTCCCGACTTTTATTACCTAACGCATGTATATATATTTATATATAGTTGCAAACCGTCGCGACCCAATTCTCATACAATCACCTGACGCGAATCATCGTTTAACCACCATACTGGCAATATATATGAGTATCAATTGTGAGAATCTAGTTAATAGCCGGAAATAAAACATTTTCCTCAATGATTGTATACATATATATATATACATATACTTTATGTATACAATAATGTAGACACGGAAATATACATAGGGTATTCAAAATTAATTCATAAATCGTCGATTGTACATAAATAAAGTGAAAAGTGGTATTCTGTGCTTTTTATATTCAATTTTGGGATGAAATAATTATATTAATATCTGTTTATATTTTTAAATTTGAGAGCTAAATGTACCATCGGTATTGTGAACAGTTTTATTGAAGAGTAGATGTGATGTTCAAGTAACAGGAATAATAAAATGGCGTATTTTGTATTTGACCACAAGGAAACAATTTTATTTTTGTGCCGACAATTGAGAAAAAATGGTTGAGAATATTTTTTTTTTTTACCGTCAACCCATCGCCATGTTCTTGCTGTGATCAATGGCTCTTTTTGTGCACCAATCCACACCAATTGTGTCTTTAATTTGTCCTTTCGCCTGTCGAGATTGTTCAGTATGAATGTGGACGCTATTCCCTATGAAAATAAAATGATTATTTCAGTTGATAGTAGAGAATGCAATATGCATTTGAAATAAATCTCATTCTTAATTTAAAGGGAAATTCAGATGATTCAAAATTGAAATATATAATTTTATGAGTTTAAAACGCACATGAATAAGAACATTTACATTTATATTTAAGACATCTTTATTTTTTTATTTGATCGCCATTTCGTTTGTAATAATCTCATGACAAAAATTTCAAACGATTTTGAAAGAGGTTAGATAGTACTTCGAGACATGATGAGTGAATTTTTAAAATCTCATAGCCATATTTTTCATTGTGAATTGAAATGAAATGTGAAATTTTGAAATGCATAAAAAATTCGAAATTCCCGACATAATTTATATTATTATTCAATGTACATTTGTGTAGAATTAATTGAAGAATTAATAATACCTTGAAACCATGAACTAAATCGCCACCTCGTGACTTGCAGTAGCTTTTGGCATCTTGAAATGACCCACCCTTAGTTACAACAAATTCGTAACACGTTGAATTGAATGCAGCTAAGTCCGCGTCGGCTGGTGTGCCTGCGTGCGCACATCTGTCGATGGAAAATTCTGCAAGGACATATGGCAAACACCAGAATGCAAAAAATGAGATTAATATTTCCGTTCTCTTTATGTTCTTGAAAAATATCAATACTTAACCTATTATATTATTATATTGCATTTAAAATTATCTTACTCACCGTCTGTGGCAAATACTTCAACTTCACAGAGACTTAAACTCCCCTCAACACCGACCAGCTGGAGAAAAACATATTGACCTACTAACGCCCTTGCGCAGACAAATGTTTTTGTAATACCTTCCTCTAAAAAAATATATATTAAATTAATCAGTTATTTATTTTATTTCTATAAAATAATGTACATTATATCAATATATTCCAAATAATATTGCATTAAGTGACTCTATAAATTTATTTTTATGCTTTCACAATGTTATAAAATACGGAAATGTATCTTCCATTTGAAATGTGCTATTTTAATTGTTGGGACAATTCACAATTATATATCGGTCAGTAATTTAAAGATCGGTTACTTATTATGTATTGTATGATGGAGAACCTAGTCGTTCTTTTGTCCTCTCTGATCCATGCAATTTATTTAATAATTGTGATTGGAAAATGCTCTCATTGATTCAACCATAATTTGTTGTTTGTGCGATGTTTCAATAGAAGCTTCAATTTATCTAAGTAATTTTTCATATACAACAATCGTATCAATGATAGCATTTTATAAATAGGTAAATTAACTTTATTGGCCAGAAAACAATCGCTATCATAAGATAAAATTATGAGTAATTGTTTTTTTTTAACTAATCCTTTCTATAATCTTCTTGAATACTTTGTTCATATAAAAAAAAATGTAAAATATTAATTACTCACCTATTGTTCCCGGAAACCAAGCACATAGAGGATTCCGTTGCAATTCAGCGCTACTATTTCCAACTCGTATTTCAATATCTTGAAGTGGTTGATGACCGCAACATCCCCTTGTTGTTACTCGAACAACTTTTACTGAATATGACTTCAATAAATTAACTCGCCACCAGGGACTGTGTTCACTTTGTGTTTCAGTACAACGTTTGCCATCGTGTTCAGTGCCAATATCACCATCATTACCATGGCCAGCGTCACCACCACGCACCGTTGTCGATTGATTTGCCGGTTTACGAAATGCCACATTCGTTCCTGATTAAAATATTCACATAAACAAATGAATGATTTTTTTTTTGTTGTTTTTTTTCGTCAGTATTAAATAAATTATTAGATATAATGTTTCTTTCATCATCAATATCTGATTAAATTCTTACCGCAAAATGGTAATTCTCCATGCCATTTGCCACGATTATTACACGTCAAAGCGATTTGTCTTGAACAAAAAAATAAAAAAAATAACAATAAATTATATATTTATGAGAAAGATCAGATAATATATATATACATTAATAAACTAGAAAATATCTGATAAATACTAATTCCTTTAAATGTTTTATTAGAAATTATTGAAAGGATGAACTTCGATTTATTTATTATTGTGGCATTAGTTCTATTTTTTTTAATCGATATACGGAAATTTATCTAATAATTGCGCTTTGATCGTAATGACAAGGCAATAATAAATGATAAATTTAATTCCGGTGAAAGTGCACGAATACAAATGACGATTATCAACAATAAAATCGCATGATCCCTCGTCTTGCACTATGTATTTACTGTGATGCAAGTATGTATTTATTATCATTTTCAATTCCCTGTACATAAATCAAAATAAAATGAAAATTCTACAGTGCAAGCATTATATACACGAGTCTACATTCTAGTCATAGAGTCAGCAAAAAAATAAATGTACGTATAACAACTGACACCAGACAGTGATACAAAATAACGAAAAGTTAATAAAAAAAAGCAAAAAAAAAAAAGACATAATAAATACTATGTACTGATGTGGACGGTAAAGAGATTACTTCTAGTTCTCATTTTGTCTTTTTAATGTTGATCATCTCGCATAGACATTGAAGGAATTACCGTTATACAGCATTGGCTTGCAACGGCTAATTGCATCCTCAATTGCATAGTGGTGCTGTACTCACCGCCATTGACTTTTAAATGATATAAAAAAAAATGCGTACAGTAGGCACCATCGTGTTTATACATATAGTCTAGTCTAGACTCGACATCTGTGGCTAAGGATACACGGTGAATGAGGAATGAAGAGTGAGAGAAAATAGGAGGTAACTACTCACCCAAAGAGTTCGTAGCCAGCGTCACAGGTGTAGGTCGCCAAGGTGCCAGCTGACAGTGAGTTGTTCGATAAAGAAACCTTTGAGTTCATTGGCACTGCTGGATGGCCGCATTTTATTCCTGATGAATAATAACCATATGTTGTCGTTAATGTGACACATCTACAAATTATTCATTCAATATACATTTCCTTATTTATTTGATTTATTCAATTCATGGTGAGTTGATTATCAAACTGGATTTGGTGGTGGGTAAAATTGTTTCGTTGCGGACTCGATAGTTGTGCGATGAATTTTCAGTGCGTGACGCGTGTTATACCGTTCATTGACCCAAACGATTTTTCATTTTGTTCTTCGACTAATCCAACAGATTGAAGATTATAACTAACTGGTTTTTTGAACTTTTAAATTTGTGTGTAGACAAGATTTTCTAATCTCGATGAACATTGCAAAAAAAAAATGTGTTTGAAATTCATTCTGAATAGAAGTTGATAAATATTCGCGGAGATTTTATGATGTTAAGAGAAAATAGTTTATCAGAATAGTATTTGATAAACATAGGAACGTTTCTGTGAGCATTATAATATTCTAACTTGACAGCGACGAAATACAGTTTAATTTTATTCTACTGCTGTTCTTTATCTCTTCATTGTGATATTTAATCATTTGTTTTCATATATAATGTTGTAACCATTACTGGTTATAATTTCTAGAAAATTAATGAATATTAGTCGAACTGTAAAAATTCAATCATTCATTGCCAAGTTTTTTTATGTGTACTGTATAAATTTAAGTAAATTATTGTCATTACTTTTAATTTTGATTTCAAAAAGTATTTAAACAAAAATATTCACATATTATTATATCGCATTTTGCATAATAATTATTCAACTGTTTTCGGCATCGTCATTCTTTTGTATTCTATAGATAACGGCTGTTTCTATATATGCGCACATATTAACACAAGTGATTTTTGTTTATGGAAAATGTACGTCGTGACTTGTTTGTAATTATTTTGGCGGTGGTGCAGTCACGATTGACACAAGAATTAAGATGGATACAGTGATATGTAGAATGTAAGTCTCGACATTATTTCATGCTGCAATAATGACAATGCCTGTGCGAATTTAATTTGTTTCTATTATTAACAATGCCAGATGTTTTCCTACATCCTCCTCTTTTTTTTTCAGTCACTATATTTGTAACATAATTTTAATTGTTAATGCTGTTTGTTGTATTTTTTTTTTCTTCATCTTTTATTTGGTGGAGAGTTCAAACAGCAATATTGAAGATGGTGAAAATGTTGATGAAACAATAGATTAAAATCAAGATTGTGTGTTGGGGAAAAATGGATACATGTATGGTGAATATTATGGTGATGTCCTCGAGAAAATATTCTCATGCGTGTATTATTGCAATGAATATATAGAATCAAATGTAATTTTATCTCATTATGGTCGGGAGATTTTTTTCCTTCTACAATTTATTACTCATTAAGTGACAATGATAAATAAAGAGAGTGCAAGAAGTTAATGCCAGTGAAAACATTTTTATAAATATAAAAATATATCAATTGATGGTGTACTCTATTGACCTCTCATCTTTCGCTGTTCTATTTCAAATATCTTTCGTCAATACTTTTCAAAGAGTATACTCATAGAAAATATTTCACAGTTCATATTTTACTCTTTGATGTTTACACATTAATCCAACATATTAGATTCCCGAAAATTTTATTGTATTATCGACCAAAATCAAAATACAGCAACGATTGAAAAATATCAGTATCCTATATAGAACACTGATATATTTTTTTGCCAAAAAAAAAAAAGATATATTTTACATTTTTGCTGATATCTCATTGGTCACTATTTTAAATTGCCATTTTTCAAAATAAATAGCGTTTATTACGGGTAATAACTAAATTGTATTCTTAATATATCAGTAATTTGGGCGTGGCTCTTTATCAATTATTACGTTAGAAATTGCATTATGTTCTCATTTCACGAGAAGGCCATACATACGATTGAGATATAATCTCGATTATTTCCGGTAAATAGACAGTCTCGAGGTCGTACAGTAGTGGTATGTATTTGCAACCATATAGAATTAACATAAAAAAAAATGGATGTGATCTCATTGGCAAACTATAAATGCACCTAGCAAAGTGATATGAACATGTCAATAATTATATTTTTATTACTACCATCATTATTTATATAAATACCTACTTACACATATTTACTGTATCCTATAATATAAATAGCTAATACCCGTATATCAATTTAACATCTTCTCGTGTTCCACATTGTATTTCAGCCATGTGCAAAAAAGCAGACAATGAAAATTGGCCACCGGCGATCAAAAATATTTCGCTGACAACTATTATTTATCTAAATTTTTATACTTATTTATTTTACTATATACATAAGTTTTGTTATGGTGAATAAAGGTCACTCAATGCACTATAATGGAACGTAATTGGATTCGTGACACGACTCTCTACATACATACTTTGCTATATATCTGTGTATGGATGTATATATGTACAGTATTGAACATTCACAATGGAGAGAACGGTAGAGCGCGACCGACTTCGTTAATAAAGAAGATAGATCTCCAATTTCTATCTAATGCCTGCGCTATATCGCACACGCATCACTGTACCATAATTGCTATCCTCAGAATTAATTACTTCCACTTTAATTCACTTCCCGACATCAACAAACATCTGTATAGAAAGTTGTGTTCTATACTTCGTCGTTGCTGTCGCTAATTAATATTTATATAAATTTCAACATAAATAAATTGCGATGTTTCCGTAAAAGTGTGAAAAATTATTGTCTGAGAGGATAAAACAAAGGTGGATGTAAATGATTTTATTCTTGGTATAGAGCGGAAAAGAAATGATACAATAAAGTATACATAAAAAAAAAACGCATGAATATTTTTCGTTATAAAATATTTGATTTGTTGTTGAATATTTAATGGTTGTTGGGTTGCGGTGGATATTTTAACAGGCTTGTGCCTGATGAACGGTAGCAATGAAGATAGGGAAGAATTTTGTTTGTGCGTGTGTGCAAGTGTGTGAGTACATAATTTTTTTGATGGCTGGGTCACTCGGTTACAAAACCTCACAGCCAAAATAACGGGATACCACGTGCGCATGGTGTGTTTAAATATTATATCGACGGGGATACCGGTATATCGTTGATGCAGGGCAGCACGTAGTCAATATATATATATATATGTATATACCAATAATCGTCATGTTAAGCATGAGCTTGGTCGAACGTCCAGGAATGTTTTTTATTATTATTATATTTTGTTTCCCACACAGGCTAAAGATCGTGCGCGTGAAAAAAATAATTTTATTTTCACAATCCTTCTTTCAAATATTTTGTATTCTTTTTTGGTTTAATAATAAAAAAATTTCTATTTTTTTTTTTTATTGTAAATGATGTTATGAATATCAATCAGTTGTATAATTGCATTATGCGTGCAATTTTATGAGAGGAGTGCATTATTTACATTATGATACACTGTTTATTTTGCATGTCTTCAATGTTGATTCACGCTGGAATGCAATTATTCATGTTTATATATATTTTGACACTTGAATTTTTACTAATTTCATTAAGGAAGATTGTGTTTGCCAATGGATAAAATTGGAATTTGTAAATTTGAAATAAAAAATCGAGCGACAAATGAATACTTGTTTGATGATGAATTGTTATCGATTCTTTGAAACAAATAAAAATAACTTTGTGTAAATAAAGTGATAAAAAAAAAAAATATATCTCTTAAGAAATACTCTCAGTTGAACGTTATTAAATCTTACAATATTTTTCTGTTAATGCAGCTGGCTTTTACCGCGAGACATCTAAAGTCATTTCAATTTTTTTTTAAATATTAAAAAAAAATAAATAGAATACCAAATTAGCCTGTGAAAATCGTTAACACTACGCCGTAGAATTTGAAGGACACCAAAGACTTATACAATTTAAACTTTAATAAAAAAATAATAAATGATAAAACAGACAAAACGATGCATGGTCATGTTGTGTGTAAATATGGTTTGTTGATGGAGGAATCATGGTGTTGTGCGCACGAAAGTGAGTGTGGCTAATAATTTTCAAGTGGAAAATGTCGGTCATTAATACATACAATTGTAAGACTGATATATCTGTATATAAGCAAAAGAGCGATAGAGAGTAAAAGAGTGAAGGAGATACAGAAAATGATTTTTTTTTATATATATATATAATTCTCCAATCACTTTTCATTTTTATATTTGTTCATGCACATGTAGTACACATGTATACTTTTATAAATAGATGTGTACATATGTATATATTGAGCATTTCTCAATCTATTGTGTCTGTATATAACGGATAGTGGCACGTCTCTATCGCATGATATACCCCAGTACAATCTACACTCGGTGCAAAGTATCCTAACTCTATTTTATAAAGTATTGTATGTATACGTGCAGCATTAGTGGAGATTATTACGAAAGCGACAACAACGACGAGGACGATGTCCGCGCGCACGAGGCACGACAGTAGGCAGAATTCTCTCAGTCTATTATATATATCTGTCTGCCTTTCGCATTATAAAGAAGAGAAACAAAAAAAGAGAATAATAATGATATAAAATTATTATGAAACTGTCGGATTTTTCATGTTACAAATTTCAAATTGGAAGATTATGATAGATAATTTGGTATAGGTATTATTGGAAGAAGAAAGTCGCAAGTAATTTATTAAGTGTGAAATGTTTTTTAGTTGCTCGAGTGTATTTTATTGATTCTACATATTCATTTGTTATTAATTTATTATTATTATTATTATCATTTTTATTGTTATTTGTTTCATCTTTTTTCTTTTCTTTGCCGTTTTTTATATTCACCTTGCAAATGTATTTGTCTGCTGTGCGAATGTGAGGAACAGTAGAATTGAATTTTAAATTGTCACTTGCAACTATCACTGTAGAGAAAGTTTCTGTTTATATATATATATATGTATGTATGACGTAGAATTTTTTATTCGAACAGTTGGGAGACATTGTTTGAAGATGTTGAATTTTTTATTGAGTTGAGTAATTAAAAAAAAGAAACGTAAATGAGTATAAGAAACAAAAACTAATTACGAACAGTGAAAAATATAGGGAAAAAAATTATTATAAAAAGTATAAAATGGAATATTCGTGAACAAAAAAAGAATCGTGTGATACTTACGAATTAAATTGACAGATACATGTTGAAGTTTCTTATTATTACTGTTTTATTTTAGAAAAATAGAGTTGATTTCATATAATTTTCATCCTACTGTGAAATAATCGACAAATAATTATCCAAAATGTTTGTTCAAAATTACAAATCTCATATTGGAAACAAGCCCACGGATAATCCAGAGAACAACTGCTGGAAAATTCGCTCTTTACACCCACGATATTCAGAAAAAATGAGTTTCATTGTAAAACAATAAATCTAAAATGTGTCACAAAATACCAATAATTTTTTTCATTACTTATAAAATTATTTCTCAATAAACATTTCAAAATTTACAAAGTAAAAATAACTCCCAACAACAATCGAATTATGAGCAATAGCAAGTATGCACATTACCTTATTGATAATTATAATTTCTAATAAATTAAACTATCATAAACAAACTCCCATATATATTTAATCCACTATGAGGAATTCACCTGAACCACGCCCACGTTTGATCGTGCACTCGTCCTATCTCTAAAGCATACATATATACATGAAACACCTATTCACATTTTTTCCAAGTACATAACGGATATATATCGACTGCTGGTTGAGTTTACATATACTTACCTAAATGTTACGCCTATCCCACACGAGTACTCGTATGTTAGTGTCCATTTTACCTTTGATATCATGTGAATTTATATTTTAGCATTCGTCTGTATATTATTCTACAACAGACTACCTCGATCTCACTAACAGTACACTTTTTAAATATTTTTTTATATATTTATATTCATTGAAATAGCTCCAGGCAAAATGAATTAGTTCGACCGCGACTGTATATTCATCTGATATGCCATGCAAGTTGCCTCTCACCTCTGATATACATATCTACGTATAATTTATACATTTACTTATACATATATGCATGTAAAAGAATTCAGTTGATGATCAAATTTTTGTATTTTCAAAAGACAGATATCGATGCGTTTATTACCTTTTGTACATAGGTATATAAAAGTAATGAACTTAATCATCCTGATCAGCTTATGATTAAAGAGAAATTTAATTGACGCGAGTTGATGATATACAAATTGGGCCAATGGTTATGTATTTATACAGTATTACGTTTGAATATCTAACCATAAAATATCCCACAATAAATAAATAATATTCCCGAAATAAAATCCTTTCACAATAGAATAAAAAAACGAATTCGTTATGTATACATTATACATACGTATTATCAATCTGCGTAATATTTTTTTTTCTGTAAACATAACTCTTTAACGCAACAGAACAATTGAAATTGTTAATTATTGCCATGCACAATTGTAATAACCGAAATAAATCGATTGGCAACACTATTTTCCTGTACAATTTAATATTTGCTACGGATTGTATATACTTGATGATTATGCTAATGTTGAGTAAAGCTACGGTGGTAGTAAATAGTAAATCTAATTATTGATTTTGCGATTTATTTTTGTTTATTTGTGAAATTATTTCTTACAAGTATTTACTGAATACTTGTTCATGACAGTGCTTCCCCAATCATCTGGGATCTTCTTATTTTTCTTTTCAAATTCTTCGATGACAAACAATATTGCGTGAGTAAATACAAATTTGATTTATTTCACAAGTATTCATCAATACTTGAAAACTTTTCTTATTTATATGTTCAGTTTATTGTATAATTAATGCAAGCGATCGCCTTGATCTGTTGATTTATGAAGAACTTACATCTCTATGGTGTTCCGGGATTCATTTGTGAAGATCAATATGAAGCAACAACTCACTTTAAAGAAAGAATAAAAAAAAATATCTAGAAATACCCCATCTATAACTAATCAATTAATATTCTTTTCTGGAAGAAAGAATACTAAAGTTTTCGTTGTTTTATAACAATTCTATTCATTAGTTGCGGGAATTCTAAATGTTATTATTGAATGTCACGATCGAAATATTTGTTTGAAAATAATCGAATAAAATCTTGTACATGTGTCTGTATTACTTATATGAAAGTAAGAGACTTCCAATGTTTATAAGATAATAAAAGCATTTGTGGAAGAATAAAAATTTTATTGTTCCTTCTATGAGTTTTCAATTGTTTTTATTTCTCGTGCGTTTCCTGTTTTCAAAGTGCTAAACAGAAAAAAATGTACGAAGTCATTCTAACATATAGTATAAATTTCGAAGAATTTATAAAAAAAAAAATAACGATTATTTTCTATTTTGAGTTTGGAAAACAATGAAAAATAATAAAAATAAGCGTGCTATAAAAAGAATATTTGTTTACAGTAAATTGCGGAATGCTACAGGATGATAGAAAGCCGCCTACAGTCAAAAGGTGATTGCACCTTAATGCACACACAAAAGAATGTGTACAGACCTGCACACACACACATTATCGAACACTGAGAGTAAAGTAGTGAAGCCAATGACAAAAAAAAAAGAACAACATATTGACGATGGAATGCAAAAACATATTTCGCAAACTTTCTTTCTTACTGTATGCATATGTGTAATATCAAACAATTTTATACAATACCATAATAAAAATTGTTATTTCATATCAAGACATTTTGTCATTGATTGCAATATTTAACAAAGATATTTACAATCATCTACAAAATATTTGATAAAAAAATGTTTTTGTGCTATTTATTGACTCGAAACAGTTGAATGAATAATATCATACAACTCAAAGATGCTATAGAAAAACACAGGAGTATTTTATATATTGGAATAACATAATAAAAAAAAAATGATTCAAGATTTCACAATATATATTTATATACCTATAATACAATTATTCGCTGACATTCGACTCTTGAATTTTATCCCACTGTCAATGTATTACAATTTCTAATAAAGTCACTCACCTACTTATTCATATATTATTTTTTTTTGCTTCACTTCTATTTTGCTATTCCTGGTAACACCTTAACGATATCTATTACGATGTCAATCATCGGACGCAGCAAAGAAGAGAATGTTGAGGCCATTCAATTTTAATAACGATCGAAAATCATTAAATTTCTTCCACATCCATTTATTCTCGTTTCGCCAATTTCGCAGAAATTTTCACCTATGTATACTAATTCCTACGATACTAAAAGCATCGAATTTGCTTTGTGAAAGTACTGCTATTATTATTATTATTGTTATTATTATTATTATTGATGTTGATGAATATCACATTTCGAAATGGGGCAGGTGGACTTAACGTATATGCCGTGTCTGTGTGTGCCTGAGTTCCGGTCTAATATATAAATACAGTCCAACTCAAAAATGATTGTCATATACTTTTCAATAAGAATGAAAACACTTTCATCGTGTATGAGCATTTATACACTTGCGTAAATATATATAATATATAGGTATAGTGAGTCACGAGTATTATTTTTTATTTTCAGAAGGTTATTCACGTTTACCGGTTGACCTCGCCTTCGAGAAAATCAGCGAGGTCGAAGGATTGGGTGGTGGGCGTCAACGGAGCACAAGTTTCATACTGTTCTTCTTATTTTTGTTTGTAAATGTTTTTCTTTGCTATAGTATGTTTGGTTGTATTGATATATGTAGAAACATATAGTTATTGGGGGATTGCAGCTGATGCAGGAGTGTGTATACAAAATGAAATAGTAAATAGGAAAAAGTTTACGCGTTCCAATCGAATGATCAACCGCGACCGTTTCAACTTTTTAGAGTATAAAGTGACAGAAGAAGTTTTTTTTTTATATTGTGATTGGACTTTTACTTCAGTGTTTTACGCGGTCTGGTTTGAATGACCTTCGGACATACAGGAATAAAAGATATTGTTTTTAATTGGATGCAGGTCCATGCAATAATAAGTGAGTGTGGAATATAAATATGGAGATGTTTTTCTTTTTTTTTTGTACGAACCTTCTGTCAATGGAAATATCCCCAATAGGGGAATTAAAATTCCGATGATAAATATCATCATTCAATATGGTTGCACACTATTTTACTCATTCGCATTTAAAATGCACCTTCATAATAAGAGTCCGTCATTTGCTTCAATCCAAAATGTTTGGGATAAAAAATAATAAAGAAAATAATATTTATTAATAAATAAATAAAATGAACAAAATCTTTATATCGTGCACACTATTTTTTACACTTTCCACAAAGCAGCACTACACAATTGTATATTGAAATTATACGTTCAATAATTATTGTAACCTCAAATGTCATGCACACACATACACCACATACTGTGAACAATTCATGAAGTTCAATAAATCGACTTTCACTTGTCTGTAAAATATTTTTGTATTTCAATCTATCCTCACTTTTCTTGTTTTCTTTTCGTATCAGTTATTAATATATTCGCGTAGGCGAATTTTTTGGTATCACTCAGCACTCAAGCCACTTGCAAAATTCAATTGAAAGAGCAACACACCGAACAAGATTACACTCACTCGTCTTCACTTTCACAAGCATCGAAATCTCCAATTAAATATATATATATATATATATATATACATATGAATATAGATATATATCTCTTTAAATTTATTTCATATTACGTTGCATTTTTTAACAATCACCCATTAAAATTATCATTCACTATTCCCTTATCGTTTCTCGCTTTCCATTAGAACAATACCCAGTCATTGAATATCTTTCAATTTACAAAAATAAAAAAAAATATCTATAATCACATCTACACAGCTGAATTAATCCACCAAATAGAAAAACAAATGTTACATTGCTTTCACAATGTTGAATGAATAATTTTTTTATTTTCTATCGAGTCACATTAAATAAATAAATAAATAAACACAACTATTTTTCCACCCGCTGTTCCGTGTTATTTATAAATGTTGCGCAGAAATGAACCGTTCCCTTCACCGGCCAAACACGTAGTGCCCGTGGCACAGAGCAGTTCGTTGTCTCTGTTTGATGGTGAATATATGAAAGTCGTCTCGTGTAGTGCGCGCGAATGAGAATACAGCATTATTGAGTATAGAGTGTGGCTTTTGGTTAAGAGAAGACGATGGCAGGTATTACAAACATTATAGTGGCACATCGAGAGCCAAAACGACAGTCAAAATACATGTACAAATCTCCAATATTATTCGACACCAATAACATCCCAAGTGGAAATTCAAACTTATATCATTGGCTGAAGTTGTGACTGCACAAATTGCGATTAAATCCATGGCTATCTGATGTCATAATGCTTATGGTGAACTATACAAATGAATGAGAACAAATTAGCGAATGGTGAAATAATATTCAGTAGTCAACCATTGGTTAAAATATAATCAAATCTGTGCAGTGAAATGGAACATATTTACTTTTCTAGTAATTGACCAATGTTATTCATTTGTCATTATTCACTATACGCATTTGATTATTGACTGACTAACCATTCAAATGAATTAATATGTCATTTATTTTTGAATAATTGTTTACCTGATGATGGGTGACTTGAGTCGATGATAAGATTTTAATTCTGTTTACTTAACTAATTGTTAATTCGAACATGTTAATTTTTATTCAAACTATTTTAAATTTCTATCTGTTTGTTATATTTCACAATCGGTCGTGAGACGAGGAATCGGCTTATATGCAGTATGTAATCTCGGTTGAATTGAAGTAAATTCCATTTGAACCATTTTTTTTCTTTTTTTTTTTGACGCTGGTTCAATTGTTGGTTTGAGGTTATAATACTGTAATATACCGTACTTGAACTGCAAATCTTTCAAATGAAATAGAGGGTTTATTGTAATTATTTTTATTTATTTATGGATAGTTATATGATGGGATATTGGTAATTGAAACAATAAATGTGTGACTTACTTAGGATATCGAAATATAATTACAATAAAAACAAATTTTTTGCATCGTTAATTCTAATTCAATTTCAATTCAATGCAATTGAAGAATAAGTGACTGGTCTATGGTAAAAGTCAGTCAATGTAAAATAATAAAATTAAGCTACTTATACGCTCATGAATAACTTCTTCACACTTCTCCAAATTTAACTTGGCGAAACACATTTCCTCATGAGATAACACACAATTCCATGATCAATGACTATATTATTTTGCTCTTCTATGTAATTTAATATCATTTTAAATACCAACTTCCCTATAAATACATGAAAATATGCCTATACATAATCTGCATACAAAGAATAAAGGGAATCCCGCATATATTGTAGTTAATTGAGTGGCCGCTGAGAGTCTCTGAATTCGTTTGATGGCTGTGTGTGCGCACACTTGATGCGTCTCACATGTGAATAACTATTAGGCGTCTGTTTCCGTTTCTCTCTGTCTTTACATCGTTATTGCGCGTGCGCGTGCGTTACTAACTGTCTGTAACGAAAGTTACAATGCGAACACTTCGTTTCTTATTTGTGAAACCATTATGAAAGTATACATGTATGTATGTACTTTGCGGAAACGAGGAGAAAACGATGTGTAGGAGCAAAAATTCCGGAACCAATAAATATGTACCGGAGCAATTGTTCCATTAACGAGGGAGAGAGAGAGAGAGAGTGAGAAAAAATGCTTTATCTCATGCTCTTGCAAATTGTGATATGGGAATTGTTCGATTTAGTGAAATGTGTAATTAAAATTACTCAATATAAAATGACAATCAATTGAGAAAATGTTTTACTGTACAGAATAAAAAATTTCATCACAAGTCATTAGATTTATACAGTCAGTTTGGTAATAATTTCTTATATAATAAATAATTGATGCAATGTACTTTGTAAAAATTCGTTGTCACGTATATATTTTACAAAGTGGACAGTAAAAATTCAATCATTTTCATGGAAAATTTTCATTCTCTACGCCGAAAATTCTATTCAACTATTGTCATTTATAATTTACTAAATTGCAGATTTCATTTTACTGAATCAAATGATCTACTTCTCCCAATGTATATTTTCAATAGCTGATCTCGATTTAATTCAGCCAAACCACAATTGCAATTTCATATATAAATAGGAAAATAATCTTTTGACATTTCCTCAAGATGTCAATAATACTATAAAATATAATAACTAAACATGATTTTGTCCCAAGTAGACATTGACAATTGCAAGAACATATTAAAAGTATATATACAGACACAAAAAAAAAAACAAAAATCAATGATTGAATAGAAGTGATTCATTCGAATATTTTACTTTAAATTGATAACTGAATCAGGTCAATATTCTGAGTTGAAAGATAGATTCATGAATAATGTAATCGATATATTTTCAACCGGTTACGTCGATTATATATACAGTATATACATGAGACGTGGTGCGGTATAGTATAGAGCAGTATAGAAAGAATAAAAGGCTTCCGGGTTCAAAAAAATGACGCTAGTGGTTGCGGTCAGTAGTGGGTTCGGCTGCTGTTACCTCTAATGTTGATGTTGGGTTTACTGCTGCACGCAGGCTCAACTCAAGCAGTTTCAATCCTCCTATAAGGTTACACACTCGTCATTTTACCGTTAATCCACCTCTACTTTCAACTCCCTTCAAAACGCGCACTATCTCTATATCGCACTCTCTCTTCTCTTCTTATTTCACTATACTCTATGCTCTCTCTTTATATTCAACATGGAATATATTTTAACGTTGTTGTTGATTTTTTCTTTCCACGCTCGATTGAGAACACGATCGTGTTTCCCACTCTTGGACATTTTCTCGAGTGTCTATGCTAGAGACATATATTCTATATTATACGTTTATATACGTTGTTTTTTTCATAATGAGATTGCACTTTTTTGACTTAAATAACGAAGAGAATAATAATGTTATAAATATATCATTTTCAATTTAGTTTTTATGAGTTTTTATTTTCTTCTTTTTTGTTTCATCTGTGAGACCACGCGTTTCATCATTGAGGTCCCTTTCACCCGACGCAGGTAAGGTTTGTTCACAGTGTCAAAGTCTTTTTACGGCTGTTTATTGATAAAGTTATGTATCTCATCTATGTTCTTTGGGGGTTTTTATTTTTCCTTTTTTTGTTTCAGTCCAGGATATTTCAGTAGAATATTTGTAAAAGTTAAATCCATATTTTTTTAAGAATAGAAGTCCAGTACTTTGTGAGCAAAATATTAGGAATGAAGGAAAATCCTACGTAAATGTAACAATTCAAGTTTAAATTGTTATTAATTATTATGTTATAAGTTATTCTGAGTGTTTGACTTTTGCTGTTGCATTCTTTTGGTGGGATTTGAAATGTTTTGAATAGTCTATGCAACCAATCCATTTGTATTTCTTCGCAATTTATGTCTTTATTACTCCATCAATTTATTTATTTTACATTTTAATTTTAAAACTACGGCCCCATTAATTAAAACAATATTCAATTATTTATGTCCCGAGATTCTTCAATAATCTCGGCCAAATGATACCATGTTTTTCTTTAAACAGTAGCGTTTAACTTCCAGTATTGAGTATGAAAAAAAAAAAAAAAATATTAAGAATCTAAACTGAAGTACATTTCACTATGATTATTTTAGGGAAATGATAATTTCGAAATTGACCTATAGAGTTTCTGCTTTGCATTCTGTATTTTCGTCTTTTATTCCTCTGCTTTAGAAAAAGTGATTTCTAAAATTTTGATGACTTATCTCTCTTCTGTCACGCATATTTCACATTTACATAAAAAAAAAAAACAGAATTAATGTTTGTATTTTAGTCGTTCAAATGGATATTGTTTGACTTATAACAAGTCTCTGACCTTTTATGATTGCGACACGCGATTTTTTTTTTCTTATGTATGGGTGCATTTAACTCACACGATGAAATTATTAACTTTCGTATATATATATATATATAGTGAATAAATAACCGGAATATAAAACGATTGCTCAAAGAACACACATATATATATATACTTTGATCTTCTTATTCCATTTTTGTTTCATAGACTGTTGAAATCGATACTGTAGTCAAACTTTTTTTTACTTTTCTCAATTTCTCACTATCTATCGAAATTATCGAATTTACAGAGTAGATTTTCCAGCGATTCATTTGAATACCAACTTCTAAATCTATGTCAATTGCGCACTGAACTTTCGAAATCTACAATTAATAATTATCTCCAGACTAATCATACAGTGAAAATGTCATGAATTAATCTCGCCATTGTGTGAAATATTTATATTTAAAATTAAAATTTTTTTATCCGCTTCACATCAACAAAACAATTTTATTTCGCATGTCATATTAAATATTAAATATACGAATGATTGCTATGAAAAACTTCCAAAATTTCCAACATTTATTGCATAATAGATAAAAAGCAAAACAATAAAAACCAATGAATGACATGATCGATAATCTATCATTTTTAAATATTTGAAAATAATATCATAAATCATTGGACTATAATAAATAAAATGACAATAATTTATTTCTTTCTCGCATATAAAATCCCATAAACAGTTTTTCTTTTTTATTTCTCAATCAGCGAATTTTTGTCCTGCCACTTTTTCCTCCCTTCAATCAATTGGTCAATAAAACAATGAACACCGATGATTTATAAATTTATAATGTAAATGGAAATTTGTATTGATACCGTGGCTGGAAATTGAACTCTCACCACCTGGATAACAAATTTCTTATCAAACATTTTCATTAATCCAATCCCTGTCGCCATCTAACGATGAACAGCCGTACCCATTCCTCTCTCATGATATTTCAAATACCAACATATCGTCTCTTTACACTTAGCTAGTCTCATTACATTCTATACAGCAAGTGCGCAGGTACAACGGCAATACATTCGCAACGAGCAATATGAGAGAGAGCGAAATCATATGTGTGCACACCTCAGCCACAGCTCAATCATGGTGTTGCTGCCGGTCGCTATGGCCTCACGTCAATACACCCTCCACTCCGCTCATCGTCAATCAGTTTTCCCGGGCACGCGGTGCCGCCAACGGCGCCAAACACATATCATTAAAAATGTAAGGTAAATCTAATTATATATATATATATATATATACATATATACCTAATACATATCACCAACATTATTGTTCAATATTCAATTGATACTGCACAAAAATATATTAATTGAATGGCAATTTTTTTCTTTTCTATCTTGTCTGATACATCCCTTGAATGCGTAATAAATTAATTATCATTTTACTCGTGTGTGTGTGTGTGTATGTGTGTGTTTGTTATATATATATATATGGAATGTAATACAAGTGAAGATACCACGAGAATGGGAGAGCGAGAGAGAGGGACACGTCTCTGTTTACATTCACTATTTCCACTCTCATATTCTTCTATTCTACCAGTATTTTTACATTGTTCTTCTATTATATTATCTGTGTATGAAAATCAATAGAATTAATATTGGTTTAATTCGGAAATGATGAAACGAATATTGATAATGATTTTTATTACTGTTACAAGTGAATAATACTTTTTTTTTAAATTATAATTAATTATTTATTGTATAGAAATTAATTAAATTGCACATTTTTATATTGTGGATTTCAATTTTTCGAGATATTAATGAGATTGTATGTGTGTGTGTGTGTGTGTGTGTGTGTGTGAATTGGACAGGTGAAACATATCGGAGAAATTTATGGTTTTTTTCGATAATTGAGAGGCCTCAAGTGAGGCCTTTCGCGAGAAACTGACGGAGGAGAGAAGACAGAGTGAGGCAGTGAAACGAGAGAGAAAACCGTGGGGGAGATGGCCGAGGGTGGTGATTCGAAATTCACTGGCGACAATTCAGTCACGAAGAGCCAAATGGAGGTGAACGAGTGTCTGGGCAGTTGGCTAACATATCTTCAGGTATTGAACAAAGAATAAAATAAATTATATAAGGAATAATTTGAATTATTTAGTTATGGAATATTTTTTTTTTTTAATGTTAATGTACAATAATTAAATGTGTAGTTAACTAATTAATTGACAGATGCTGAATGGTCTTTGTTCCGCTGGTACAAAATTGGCACAATCATTGCAATCCGTATTATCAAATCACGATGCATCAATTAATTGCAAATTGTCAAGCCAATGTTTGGGTGGTTGGGAAGAATTAGCACGAGCAACGGGAGTTGCAAGCAACACTGTTAAACACCACGTGGTTGCAGCAATGAGAGACCATGAGACTCGTGACAATGACATGGACAAACATGTTAGTATAAAACATATAAAATAATATACACAAATGGAAAATGAAATTAACTTTTGTTTGAGCAGTAGTGATTCATCATGCAATTGTCATCATGATAATAATGATATATAAACTTTAATTTTTGTATTGTTTGTAAATTTAATAAATACAGGAATGTTGTTGTTTTTAAACTGAAAACAAATACGAATCAGTAAATTCATCATTTCATCGATATTGAGCCACTATACCGGATTTTTTCAAGTTATTGATTCGGCTATTCTTGACATTGTGTGGTGTATGTTGAACATAGAGTGACCAATAGAAGTAGCACTAATTGGAACGCTGCAAATGTGGAACGTATATAAATTGCGAATAGTATAAATCACATTTGTATATTTTTGCTTTTGTGTCGTGTATCCTTTTGCATTTAACTGCAGTGACCTTCAAATTTGTCCTTAGGTCCTACATAGATTTTACTGTCCAATTGGAATAACAAATTATGTTTATTTCGTGTTTTCAGGATATATTGCGTGACACACTGTTAACCTTCATCAATCTTCAATATCAATTTTGTGTTGCTTGTTGCGAATGTTTGGGTAAGCAAATAAAAAAAAAATTCATAAAATATATATATATTCACTTGTAAAATTATTTAATTTATATAAATGCAATATCGTAGATCCCATTGTAATTGCCAAAAATTTTTATTGAAACAAAATTTAATGAAAAATAAAATGATTTTTATCTGAAAACAATTATTTTACTTATCAAAACGTTTTGCAATGTGACATTTATTAAATATTACTGTGATTTTTGATGAATCTATATCTGTATTAGAAATAATTTTTCAAATTGAACTGAGTAGATCCCATTTCAAACCGAACAAAAAAGATGAAAAAAAACGATTGTCCGGTTTTTCATTATTATTAATTCGTTTTTCCTTTTATTTATCCAAAGGTGGAATGGCTGAATGTTCGTGTTCACAATCCGGCAAAAGTGATTGTGATATTGCGGCATTGCAGCAGTGTTTTGAACGTCTGTACAGTCCCCAAACACCAATGTCATCATCATCATTTCAACAACAGCAACAGCCGCATAGTAGTCATCGTTCACCATTACGATATCCATTATTTCCTCTGCAGGTACAGAGACGATGGTCAGAAACAGCAGCTGCTGAAATGTCTGGTGATATGACTGAAAGTACTGTTAGAAGATGGTCAATGCCATGGGATTGTCGCCATGTAACCGAATGGCCAAGACAGGATGAAAGAACGCGACTGCGTGTGCCAATAAATGATCGAAGTAGATCAACAACGCCTGATTTAGTTTGGAAATCATCATCGGGTATGGCAAGCCAAGATGGTTTGCAAGAAGCTATTCAATTGCTATCATGTCGACCTGGTGTACGGCCATCAAATCAATTGTCTGCATTTACTAGTCAACACATACCTGGTGTAACATTGACACAATGTAATTTTGATACAAGTAATTATGAAGGTGCGATATTGTGGCCAGATTCAAAACCAATTGGCTTAACGAGATGTTGGCCACAGGATTCACACTCTATTAGCGATCATTCTGATCAATCTGGACAGCGTGACAGCGACCATAGTGGTAATAGTGGTAATTGTTGCGAACACCGTGACTCAGGTAAATAAACTTACCTTTTTAATATGAAAATAATTTTATACTAAAAATTATGAATCAATTTGAATGATACGTGAAAATTAATTCCATTTTACATTTGTAAATTATCAATACACTTTGTGTCACCAAGTGATTTGACTGAAAAATTATAGTTCAAAATGTTTTTCTACATTTCATCAAACAATGGTTAATAATCGATGATTTATTTATTTGTTGGATTGATTTAGAACAGAGTTGTGGCAGTGCTAGTGGACATCGTGATAGTAAAGACAGTATTCAATCACACAGTGATCACAGCGGAAGTCATAAGGATATTGATGGTGCAGGTATTATTAATGACATTCTACCATCGCGTAAAAGTTCATCGTCAACTGATTCGTGTTTATCGGCCAACAGCCGATCCGGTTCTGAAAGTGCAGGTGCTGGGGTAAATTTTATAATTTTTCATTTCGTTATTACATAAAGATATTTATATATAGTATATGTAGAAAAAAGAAAGGAACCAAATAACTGACGTTATGGATTTTTGTTTTATTTATACAAGTGATTGAAAAAAGATACTTGAAATTGTGAAATTTCAATTGTATTTCGAGTTCAATTTCTATATCAATTGTATGTATAATGAATTCATATATTTATAATTGAATCAATTCAAGACTTTTTACTTATGATTTTTAAAAAAATGATTTGTGTGTATTTTCTTTTTTTTTTCACAGGAAGGTTCAAGATCACAATTGTATTCGATGTGGAGTGGTGGTGATTTGCCATTTATTAAGTTACCAGAGAGTAATGAAATTCAGGACAAACGGCCTCCAATAAATTGAGAATCCATAGCCGAATTAAGCAGAAATCAAAAATGAACGTAGTTGTATAACTAATTGCAATTGATAAAAATTAGCCAAGAAAAAAAAACAATAAGAACATGAAGCAATTGCAACGACCAATGTCAGTAATGAAGGATCCTGACGGAGACACGAAGCTATTACAATTTCACATAATTTGAGAATAACAATCAATATTATCCAATGAAAAAAAAACAAAACGAAAAGCGGATAAGGTGCGATGTTTTTGATACATATTTGCATATCCATTATGTACTAACAGAGTTATGTGTCCTTTTTGTAACTATTTGATGAGTGGGCGAATGTTTACGGAAGACCTAGAAAATTTTGTCATTGCAAAATATAAAAATAAAAAAAAATAGTGTAATATTAAATATCAAATAAATAGACACGGATTAATATCAGTATAACTGATATTCGTGAAAGGAATATAAATAGAAAAAAAATGCCAATTATCTTTGGCTTTAGGTAAAAGTTAATTTGAAGTATGACTGAAAGATGGAAAAAATTGGAAAGAAAAACATACCAATACTGTATCAATAATAAATTAAATCATTAAATGCGATACATCAAATGTTCGTCAATATCAAACATTGTTTCATTATTTTATTTTGTCCCTAAACAA